>JAHWFP010138891.1:50655-84426 GCA_023313725.1 Lithobius niger
GTTTAACTCACGTTTACGTAAAAGGGCTCGGACTCGAATAAAAGCTAGGGTTTAGCTCACATGGAAATAAAAGGGCCCGGCCTCGAATAAACACAAGCTCACATGGAAGTAAAAGGGCCCGGCCTCAAATAAAATGCAAGGGTTTAGCTCACATGGAAATAAAAGGGCCCAGTCTTGAATACGTTTGAGGATTTAGCTCAAATGGAAATAAAAGGGCCTGGTCTTTAATACGCACGAGGGTTCAACTCGGGTGAAAATAAGAGTGCTCGGCCCTGAACATGTATGCCATCTTCACATGATCTAGTTCGCAATGTGGGTTTGAGCATGCGGAAGCAAAGACTTATTTTGGCATCAGCCTACGTTTCACACAGTTATTATACGGTAAACTTTGTTTACGCATGCTCAACGTTGGTAAAGTGTAAATTACTCTATGACAACAAATGGGTTGATCAGCGCTCCTAAATAATGAGCTCTGTGCCTCAGTAAAGCATTGGGCTGAGTATTAAAGCTTGATATAGCACGTCACGAAAATAATATGCAGTCGGCTGGTTATTCAAGGAAATACGGTATTTTAAGTACGGTAACAAAGTAAAATAAAAAATAACCACTCGTTGATGGACATACATCTTTTCCATGGAAGGTTTTCTGAAATTAAGGCATTCAAGACACCGTTCTCTAGGTAAAGAATGCATACCAAGAGATATTTGAAACTGGTTTCTGTGAATTTTCAGTCTGACTACTGAACTGTTTTTATCAATCTGACTGTTCCTTCATGCTTATTCAGAATTACTGTCCCGAGGTACTTCAAAGGTGTGTGCAGTCTAGTACTAGTAGTACTGAAGCTTTGCGTTAATGTTTGACTGCTGTCCAAAGTTTGTTTGCTGCCGTGGTAAACGTAGTTGGTTGATTAACATTGTCATTGTCGTTTACTCAGAGAATCACATGTAAATTGGAAGTTTTATTGAATGTGAATGGAAATACAGTAAACTACTATATAAAAGAAACTGTACAAAGTTCTTCTCAAACCGCTTAGTACAGCCATGGAATTCCTTGGCGTCTGAGTTGGTGATGTCGCTTAGTCTTCATCAATTCAAACGGGTCTCAGAAAAGTTGATCTTTCCATGTATTTAAAGTGTTTTTGATGTTATTTTGAAATACTATCTGTACTTTAAGTTTTATTCCCCAATATTTGCGATGACGCAGCCCTCTGGGTCTAGGAATTGTAATTTTCATTATTTCTAGGGGCTGGTAGTCAGGATAAAGTTTTATCCCTTCCTGTTTCCTTTTACCATTTGTCGTCGGTAAAAAAGCTGTTATATTATTATTATTATTATTATTATTATTATTATTATTATTATTATTATTATTATGAGCAGTTTTAATTCAAGTTGCATCTGATGGGCCCATTGATAACTACAAAACACCAAACTTTGTTCGTCATGGAGTAGTTTTAAATGATAGCTTCTTCAAGTAAACTAAATCACTAAGCGTTAACAAATTTGAACAAATTTCATTAGTCCAAACCAGAAAAAAGCTGTGCAAGTGTCTTAATCTTACATAAGGTTACCGTAAATACAGTGAGTTACATTTAAGCAAGGGTACTTGCTGTAGATCACTAAATCACTAAGCGTTAACAAATTTGAACAAACTTTAGTCCAAACCAGAAAAAAGCTGTGCAAGTGTTTTCGTCTTACATAAGGTTACCGTAAATACAGTGAGTTACATTTTAGCAAGGGTACTCGCTGTAGAATTTTCAATGATTAGAATGTAGGAGGTTGCATGCAGAACCGTATGTTTCCTTTTACATTCTTTCCCCGTTGCGTCAATGCAAAAAAAAGTTGTTTACCCTTTTAATTTCGTGAAGTACGGCATTGCCAAGCAATTGTTCTTTCCATTCTATGAACGCTTATCTTCGTCGACATGTTGGCTTATCAAAGTTTTGTGAAACTTAAAATGTGGTACCAACGTCCTACTTTGCGCCGAGTCAATGAAAATTCAAGAGTTCCGCATTGAACAAAATTGTGATTTTAAACAGCGAAACGGAATGTTGATTTTGAAAAATGTAGCAATTCTGAATCGCTGTTTAAATCACAATTTTGTTCAATGCAGAACTCTTGACCTTTCATTGAATCACAGCAAACTAGGACGTTGTCACCACATTGTAAGTCTCATAAAACTTTGATAGGCCACATTTTTAAAGTTCTAACTGCATCTGAGGTAATTCCATTGTCGACTTTTAACATACCATAAATCGTGCGTGAAATACCGACGTGAAGCTAAAGCCCATTCTCCTAAAATGCGTTAAGGTCAAAATCGTGAAATAATAAGAGTTAAAGCTTGCACCTCAACTTGTAGTTTTTCTGCTGCAAAATTAACTAAAACTTCATACATTTAATGAAATAACCTTTTTCTCACCTTGATTATTGTTTTTCTGCTGCAAAATTAACTAAATGCTTCACACATTTAGCAAAACGTTTTATTATCCAGTGCGATTCATGAATAAGGACATTATTTGTCAGAGGAATGCACAATCACTACTTCCAGGATAGAACACGAACGGTGTAAAGGAAGGGAGATAAGATGAGCGATCCGATGATTCTCTTCTGGTAATTATGGCCGTTAAGTTTTAACTGAATTATTTTGGATTTCTGAGGAGTGACAATAAAATAAACTAAATTTGTGAATAAAGAGAATATAGGCATCACACTTTTGCAAGGCTGAATCCAGATCACATATGTGATTTGGATTCAGCCTTGGGTGTCATTCAATGATTCAATGATTCTATGAGTGAGTGACACCAATGCATAAGGAGCAGGGCCGGTTTAAGCGGGGGGCTTTGGGTGCTGAAGCACCGGGCCACAGGCCGAAAAAGGGGGCCTCAAGGCTAACTCATAGTCACGAGAAAAATGAATTAAGGTACTACGTGGAATATTTTATTTTTTTTACCTTTAACTGAAAAGTTTGTAAAATCGATATATTATGTCCCTTTTTGCTGGACTGGGGAGGCAGGGGAGGAGGAAGGGGAATAATAAATCTTAAGCACCAGGCCTCCACGAGGCTTAATCCGGCCCTGATAAGGAGTTCCCAATCGTGAACGCTGATGCCATCGAAGGTTTGCGTAGTAAGAAGTTAGTTTTAGCAGAAAATTATGTTGAAATTATGTTAAATGAGTACAAAGATATTGTGTTAATGCTGGAATGAATCCAGATTGTGTATCTGTGCTCCTGGGATGTCACCATCTTGATGGTGTACGTCGCCATTTTGATGGTGTACGTCACCATTTTGATGGTGTACGTCACCATTTTCATCTTCCACAAGACTTAGCACGCCAGTTGGCAATAAGTCTGCCCTCATGTATTTACAGGAGGTATGGATATATGATTCATAGTTTGCTTAACATCTCTGGAATGTGTGGTGCAGGCGACAATCCGGACCACTGGAATGCGACTGAGATTGGCGATAATGACTTAGCTGTCGACACGCCATAAAGCCAGAATCGTCCCCGCCCCCAATTTTAGCCAAGCTAACTGCATAAGCCTAGGGTGTTTAGTACACAATTTACGATACGTGCAATACTGTAATTTACCGGCAACATTTACGCCTGACTATGTGGGTACCTGTATTCTAGTAGTGGAACATACCGTAACACGAGCACATACAAAAGTGCTTTACGTGGTTAAACTTTTACCATGTTATTTACTCTTTATTTATTGCTTTACGTGGTTTCTATTTAGTACAAAAGGAAAAGAACTAACAGTTATCCATATACAACAGGTTCACTTTCGGATTCACTCGAAAACTGTCGTTCAAACGCTTACACACAGTGCCGTGCGTTGAACTTTTCTTACTACCTGAAGAAGACAGCGGGAGAAATTCCTACCAAGAAATTCCCACGAAAATTTTCAAAGCTGTCAAAAATCCGCGGAAATATTTAGTTTTCGCTGTTTTGAGCCTGAAGCGTAAATAAAGTCGAGTGCACACGAAAGTGAATCCGTTGACTTTCATAGTAATTGAAGCCATTTTGATATACAACAGGATGTAAAAATTGGAAAATGAATTGGCACAACTAAAGATTATTTTGTTTTCTTCATGGACACTGTTATCAGCATGCTGAAAATGACCAAAAATGTGCACAGTTTCAAACAAAAATTCAGAACTTAGCACAAACAAACGTGAAGACAATTGAAAAATACCGTACGGCTTACTACATTCAATATTTGGAAACATTATTACAAGAATACGCTAATTCAACGTTCTCGTTCTGCTGTTGTATTTTCAAAAACAATAAGCCTCACTGTTTATAAAATTGTGGGCCACAACACTTTTGTCTTCACGCTTTTTTTTTTATGCTAGATTTACTCTCACATTTGTCTGTTTTTCTCATGGCTGGTGCGTTTGGCACGGTTGCTCTCTTCCACTTATCTTTCAGAACTTTTAGATCAGAGGAAGAGAGCAACTGTGCCAAACGCATCTGCCACGAGAAAAATAGACAAACGTGAGAGTAAATCTAGCATGACGAAAAAGCCTGAAGAAAACAAACATGTTGTGGTCCACAATTTTATAATCAGTAAGGCTTATTGTTTGTTGAAAAATTCGCTGAACATCAGCGGAATGTGAACGTTGAACTAGCGTGCGATTGTGAATGATGAAGGCAATTGGCAAGTAATGTTAAAAATTAATATTACTCGTGATACATTGTGTAAAAAATAATACGGACAATTTGGCATTAGCGTTAATTTAATGTTAAAATTTTGCCAACAAAATTATTTTTCAAGAGGTTGTATGCTTGAAACAATATTTCTTAATGTTAGCTTTTAGTTTCTTGGTCCTCCTAGTAAAGTTGAATACCATAAGCTGCTTACTACACGCAGTAATTCAACATTTATGCATTAATGAAAGTAAGGCAGAAAGATACTTACAGTCCCCAACAAATTAATTTATATACAAACATAAACGTGAAGTGTGCCTTAAAAAAGCGAGTTATTATGATTGAAATTTCACTTTACTTGTTAAAATGTACACGGATAAAAATTGATGATTTTTAATTGAAATAATCAAACGTACAATTCAGAAAATTGCATCCGTTTAAGTGCTGTTGTGCTTTACGTTTTAAATATATGATTCGTAAAGCACAACAGTACTTAAATGATGCAATTATCTCAATTGTACATTTGATTATTTCAATTAAAAATCATCAATTTTATCCGTGCACGTTTTAACAAGTAAAATGAAACTTCAATCATATATCCTTCTTTTTTCGGCACACTTGATGTTTTTGTTTGTAATCCTTGTACACCTTTTTTATGGCTATGGCGTCACTCTACCAAAGATTTATGCATGCAGTCGATTGTTGCTGACCACTTTGAAACAATTTAACTCAGCTCTGAAAGCCTGCATCTACGAAAAATCGTCCAAACAAACTGTTACTGGCAATACTATGAAATTTACTCATCGTAAAATTAATTTAAAACTTTTCAAAACGCATACTATCAAAACTGGACACACTCGTTTATCTGTGATTTTTCGATAACTGAGCAGTTACCTTCATCTGGCACAATAGTGGTTTTTCTGAACTCTGGCTACATCTTTTTTATTTACATCGTCAGCTTTCAAGTTCCTGTGCGCTGTTGAAACCAGACGATGTAAACGGGTAGCCAGAGTTCACAAGAACCACCCTTATTGCGCCTGATGAAGATAACTGCTCAGTTATCAAAACTTTGCAGATATGAGAGTGTCTCCAGTTTTGAAAGTGTGTGTTTTGAAAAGTTTTAAATCCATTTTACTAAATAAATACGCCATTCTGTCATTTCTAGTTTTCGAGGGCCTCGAAATTAACAATGTAGCTTAGTTTAGTCTATACGCTTTTAGGTGAAACACGGTTTCTTTCAATTCAATTTAATTACAGGAGCCTTGGCCCAAAGCCGTACGCGGATTCTTTCATTTTACCTTCAACAATCAACTTTTTTTTAGAAAAGACATAGCACGTGCACGAAGAATGGATCTGGAGTTTGCTGAGTGGCATCGTTCCCTAATTACAATGGTTAAAACAGTGTAAAACAATCAAAATGATCGTTCAGGTTACCGTAATTCCGGAATGGTTCGCCCAAGAAAATTTCTGGCTTAGATCATGTTTCAGATTTTAAGTAGGTGCAGTAGTTTTTTTCTGAAGGCGTGTCACACAAGAAGAACAACAAGTGAACAGTTTTCAAACTTGCGTGTGGCTCCCTACTTTTACTCTTGCACAGAATTGCGTAAAAGTTGGTATTAAGGATACCTTCCATACCTATCGACTGTCTGGCCAAGTTTGGTCGAAATATATTGAATAGAATCGGAGAAATTAATAGTTTTAGTTTTGCTGGAGAGATGACTTCAATCATATATATACATGGCTATCCCCGTGTATGATAAATAACATATTGGGGAGTGCTCCTGAGTAGCTGAAATCACTTAACAAATTTTAGCATGCAGGAACAACATACTGTTTAACCTTACGAGTTTTATTAATCAGCACAGTTTACGTAAGTGTGTAGCCTCCTATTCTCCTGCAACCACAGAAGTATTGATTTTTCTTTAGTCTAAGGCAAGCAGAAGGTAACAAAAACACTAAACAACCCGGTATTACAAGCGGACCAAGCTGCAGCGTCGCACGTGCTAAGAGGACCGGCTTAAATCATTGATTTTATGATTATTAACGATTGCCGGAAAGACCAGGTAAACAGCAACAAAAAGCTGGGTACCCATTTCCGCTGGGGTTTTTAGTTTCGTCGTTAATAAACTAAAAAGCTCCATGGGTGATAAATGTTTGGCGTTCTCCTACAAACAAAGCTAAGCTACTCTTTTCGGAACGTGTAGGTAACCCTCCATCCCCTCCCTTAAGGCAATTGCATTAAAAGCATTTTCGCTTAACGAAGAGTGCTTTATTACAGTCTGGCGGGATGCGTGCACCATACGTCTAATGTGTCATGTCTTTAATGGTGTGTATTACGTTACGACATTATTTTTAAGGCGTTCTTCCTTCCCAGTTTTTATTTTTATACTTTTTTCGTGCTAGAAAATAACATTAGTAATAACGGTAAATGTCTAAAGTACTGAAAGAAAGCTTGGTGCAATACCCAGAATGAAACTGTCGTATAGATAATCGGAAAAGACGTTCAAAACCGTACTGGCTTCAGCAAGTTAAAAGCAAAAACTACTGCTTGTGTTGGGCTCCATTCTACTGAATGTTAGACACCCAAATTTAGGCCTATTAATGGCAGTTGATCACTTAAAATCAAGCTGCTCTCACGCATAGAGATCTGTAGCCAGACTATATCGCCCTTGTTTGGGCTTGTCAGTAGAGAATACTCTGTGGATGAGAGCATAAGCACTTTGCTGTGGGTAATTTAAAAGCAGAAAGCCAGAATGGCTGCAGTAAGCTAAAAAGCAGAAACTACTGCTCATATGAGGCTCCATTCTGCTGAATGTTAGATACCCACAGTTAGGCCTATTAATGGCAGTTGATTACTTAAAATCAAGCTGCTCTCACCCATAGTGATCTCTAGACAGACTATATTTCCCTTGTTTGGGCTCGTCAGTAGAAAATACTCTGTGGATGTGGGCATAGGCACCTTACTGGTCTGTCTAGAGATCCCTATGGGTGAGAGCAGCTTGATTTTAAGTAATCAACTGCCATTAATAGGCCTAACTGTGGGTATCTAACATTCAGCAGAATGGAGCCTCATATGAGCAGTAGTTTCTGCTTTTTAGCTTACTGCAGCCCTACTGGTTTTATGCTCTTAAATTAAACACAACAAAGTGCTGGTAGTTGTCAATCATTTTTTCAATCCAGTATTCAAAATAAGGTGCCATACTAGCCACATCACTTCTGACTGTGCTTTTTGCTGCTGTAGTTGTCACAGATTTTCTGGTGGTGTTGTAGCATTGTTTTGTTGTTATAAGTTGCATTAGTAGGGTTGGTACCCAGTAGAAATCTTCGTGATAAAATCTCCTCAGTCTAAACCTTCCAAGCAAAATCTCCCCTTGAAAGAAATCTCCCCAGTCTAAACCTTTCAAGCAAAATCTCCCCTTGAAAGAAATCTCCACAGTTGGTGACACCCGTCAGACGTAAAACGTAAAATGAATCTACAATTAGAGAATTTTTTCAATTGATTATTAACATTTCATATATTTATTTTGTTTGTATATGATTTTTTTGGGGGGAAGGGCTTTGTATGGAGGACGGGAGGGGTTGAGGCTTTATGGCACATCAACAACGTGGTCATTAGCACCTACCTCAGAGTAGTGGTTTGGATTGCCACTGCACCAGACATAACGAGATGTTGAACAAACCCCAAATCTAGATCTTATCGTATACCTGTACATCCTGCAAGAATTGAAAAACCTCATACAGGGGAACTAGACTCATTGCCCAATTGACGGTTAGGTATGTTTAGGTTGGTTTTTGGTGACGCTCATCAGAAGCAAAACGTAAAGAGAAACCACATTTATTGAACATTTACAAATTAATTTATTGATGTTTATATTTAGGTAATGTGGGGTTTTTTAATGAGACAAAAACACCTTTGTTTTGCATTTGTTGGGGAGAAATTTTACGTATACACAACGCGATACCAAATCTTTTGTCGAGGAGATATTTTCCTACATTCATTAGGGATGGGTCAGTTTGCGGTTTTGAAGTTTCTGTTTCGTTTTCAGTTTTCCACCAAAGCCTCGCCATTTTAAGTCTGGTTTTCTCCGTAATTGTGGTAAGGAATGGACTGTGCAGTTTACATATGTTGAGAACTAAGCCAAAAGCAGACGTGAGATAAAACACTGTCTAATATTTCGATATTAGGGGTTACATGAAACTGGCGATACCTTCATCAGAAAATAAAAACATTTAATAAACACCGTAACATTGCCTTATGTGGATCAACCATCGCAGTAATGAGTTGGTGCTGCAGTACTAAAATAAACAAAGTACAGCTTTAAAAATAGCTGCTGGTCAGTAATGTGTACAATGAAGGTCCAAATTAACAGGAAATTTTCATACAAAAATATCAATAGATACGGAAAGTATTTAAAAACTAGGGGTTACTAACAGAACAACGAGTAACGTCAAGGAGGACGGCAAAGTCAATAACGAATCTGACGTGCAAGTTGGGTGTATTGAAAGAGACAATTGTAAGGCTATACTTTGTTTTAGTGCTGCAGCAGCAACTCAGTACAGGGGATGGTTGACCCACATATGGCAATGTAAGGTTGTTTTTAACCATTTTTATTCTCTGATGAAGGTATCGCCGGTTTGGTGCACTCTCATTGGCTGATGCGCGATTTCAACATGGCTGCTGCCGCTCGCTTCGGAATTCACGTAATCGCTGGTGTTTAGTTCGTCGTTGAAAAACCCTAGAGAGATGATGTTTCACAACATTAAAAAATTAAAACAGCGTCTACGGTGCAAAACTAAAACGGAAAAAGGAGCCTATGAACCTTCACACTATCGCTCCTCCTTGTGTATCCCTCGATACCAAAATATTAGACGGTAATTTATCTCGTGTGTGCTTTTGGGTTCTTTCTCAAGATTCACAGTAATCCTTACACATTTGTTATCCTTCAAAGCATTATTAATTTAAATTCGTTGTCTATTCCTGTTTAACCCTGATGTCATTATGACTAGCAGTTGAGTTATTTATTAGATCCTGCCATTATAGGCTTTTAGGTTGGGAATTTGTTGTTGGTTAGGGAAACATGGTCGGTGAAGAAGTTGCGAAGGGCTAAATTTGTCATATTCAGGTTAAAGATGTATAATTTTTTTAATTGATGAAAATTTTAGTCGTAAGATGAGTAGTTAGCCACGCAGAAAACATGAACGGAATCATTCATTACGGCTGTTATAATTGTTTTCCATTAAATTACGATTCCTTGTTCACAGTGCGATACTGGCACGTATGTTTATCATGGCAACAGTACTTGGGGTGGAACCATAGAATAATAATGTTTGTAAAAAGAAAAAAAAAATACTGGGCTCTGGTTGCTGCTTTTGTTTTATTTTTTTCGGGCCGCTCGTATTTTGTGGTAAAATACTTTTAAGAATAGCCCAACAAAGTTAAATACAGGCTTCTGAATATTACTAAATTAGTGCAGCTAGCAGAATTTTGATTGATCCTTAATGCTGGATATAGCCAAACTGTACACCGCGAGATACTGAGGTGTACTTTTTACCAAGACAACAACGTATGTGGGGGGAGCACGATAAAAGAAAAATATTATAAACACAATTTTTAAAAAACATCAACCAAATCAAAACTTAGATGGATTAGCATTCTCCTACTGTTCAATTTTTTTTATTGATTAGTATTTATTAAAATAACACCACAATTTCGCTTAAATTCACAACATGGACTCAGTCAGTCCAGCTAATTTTCGGTATCATCCAGATATTTTCGTCAGGCCTTGAGGATTTTTCTGGCTTTCTACAACATCATCATCTTCATCCACATAAACGTCGTCGTCTTTGCGCACTTTTGCATTCGAATTTCGCCGTGACCGAAAGCTGCTCCCATATTTATCGGGCTGTGCACTTGTGAGACCTCATTGACCGTTCAACTGCTAGTCGAGTTCTTTTCCAACTAAGTGTGCAAATTTTCACAGTATGAATTGCAGTGATGTATTTCGCGTGATTAGTATTTTCTTTCAAAATCAATGAAAAGTGAAAAAAAAATGCTACCTAAGGTTAGCTTGTGCAGATCTGTCAGTTTTTGCGCATATTTTAAAGTAGTGTAACTATTGCGGTAACTTTAATGAAGTGTAAATTTTATAATTGTATAAAGCATTGTAATCACAATAATTTGACCCACGATAAAATATGAGACTTAATTATCCAAGTATTCCAAGTAACGTAAGGCCATTCAAGTGGCAACTGCATTGCCGCTGTTGACAACTGAGTTGATTGAGAAGTTTCAGCTCTTTTAGCAGATAAGATTAGGTGACAGCCAGTATCGTGCACAATTAAAACCACACTTTTAATTGTGCACGATACTGGCTGTCACCTAATCTTATCTTAGTTGACAACTGAGAACACTGTGATCGCACTTACGGTGATAGGCTTTGCAGTTCGGTTATAGCTGAATGCTTATAATAAATCGAAACATGTACAGGCCGACTTTAGACGTGCAAAACAGTTGGTTGTGGTAGTAGTTTTGTACTTTCTGAGGCATGGTTAATATGGTGATTGCACTCTGTAAATCGTTTCATTCATAGAAAGGAAATAGTTCACGTTGGTTTGCACCAGTACCGTACCCTCGTTGATAAATCCCTACGATATTTTGTGTGGTGAATGCAAACAATACTAAAATGGAAACCAGGGTTATTAGGAGTAGGGAGGTCTAGTATGCGGCTAATTAATGAAATCAGCTTATAAGCATGAAGGATAAACGTCAGATTACATAAATAGTTGCAAAATTATACTATTTTGAATTTTCAAACTTCCCATAGACTTGGATTTAGCAATGGCCTAGCTTGAAAGTTTTAGTTTTGCAGTGATATTTGTCTGCATCCAGTTAAAAACTCTGTTGAAATTGTCAGACTTAAAGCTTACTTGTAACCTTGTCCATCAAAAGTTGCAGTTAACACAATGTACCTTGTAGGTATGGAATTTCTAACAGCTCTGATACTTTTAACACAGGCACTGATAAGTAATAGCTTATAAGATTGTGTTATTAGTCGCAGTTAAACAACTATTTTTATGACTTATTTCTTTTATTTGCCACTGTTACGCCATTTATAAATTGCTGCAGCCAACTCACTTTATTTGTGCTACAGATTAACACCCACATTCCATGTGATCTTCGCTGCACTATACTGTGTCTGTGACACTGCAACTGTCTCTATGTGTGTCAATTATGTGTGTCATTGCACCGTGCACTACCATTGTATCAACGTTAAGTATCATCGCAGCTTTTCCACTCGCGTTGCCATCATCTTAGCGTTTGGTATTTAATATAGTTTCAGATTCTTTCAATTGAGCTTACTGCAATGTACCAAATCAAACTAATGAAATAGTGTAAATTTTACAGGCCTAGTCCCATTCAACTTACGCTTGAAATTGTGCTAATAAACTGCAATGAATTGTTTTAGGCAATCATAAAAGTTTCGAATATCTCAGAAAGCACCGAAGAGGGGTCGAGTTTGCATTTTAAGAGTTAAAATTAGACCAGTAGTTTTAGACATCATTCATTACACATTCATGGAAATTATCCAATATCTAGATTTTGCAATCATCCCCTTCTCTAGCAATTACAAGACCTTTGTGTGTGGTATTTCATCACATTTTGTGAACTAGCATTAAGGAGCTTATCAGAATGCTTGACTTAATATTGGGTTTTTTGGAAGTCCATACTGTGAGAGGTACTGCTTTCGTACTCGGTGTAGGTGTTCTAGTTAAACGAGTTTTAAGCAGCTCTTGTGGTTGGCGGATAGTAACATGTTTGATGTTATTGGCTCGGCTTGCCATTGAAACTTCAAACTTATAGTCTCGGAGTAGTAATTTCATGTTGCTTTTACCTTTGGCCTACAAATCTTTGGAAATCTCTTATAAATTCAATAGAAATACTATGCTTGGAGCCAAAGAGACGTGATGCATCAGCTTACAAATGATGACAGTTCAATCGCTGCAGATTTGCATAGCTTTGCTAATGATCAAATGACAAAATAATTTCATTTGTCCAACTGGATCAATCCTAATCATCTGGGCAGAGTGGCTGGTTGGAATTCCTTACTTGTGATCAGTGACCCTGTTATTGCTTCTTTTGGAATTCCTTACTTTTGATCAATGACCGTGTGATCATTGCTTCTTTTCTGCCCTTTTAAATTGCTGAGAATTGTCAGCTTTACCTTCTGCCAGCTCATTTCTGGCTGGTTCAAAACTCGAATTTGAAGTGCAAGTTTTTACGCCGGAACAATGTTGGAAGAATAATTCATGTCCTCAGTGTATAGCATACGTGAGTACATATCAGCTCAGATTTGCCTACGTACCTTTGGGTTTAATCCTGAGATTGGCATTATTATGATCTAGCTGTCGAAGCACCATAAAGCATTAATCTCCCTTCCTTCCTTGAGTAGATTCGAAAATGGCATAATTTGTAGACTGCAGCACTTATCACCATAGCCCAATTTTTGCTATTATTACTGAGAACAGTTGTTGACGCAACAACTTCACAGATACTCCATAACCTGATTCGAAGTTGTTGAAGACCGAGACCTTTAAAAATTAGAAACAAAAGGTACTGTTGGTAAATTTCATTCTGCCTTGTGGGGCCATTTACAACAGCTCAGTTTCTATTGTCATTTACTATCGATTTTAGTTACCGACAACCAGCTAAAATATGTAACGCCTCTCATGGGGATGCCTCATGGATCTGTTAGTAAACCTATTCTGTTTTTTTTGCATATCAAAGAGCTCTTTGCAGATGATTGTACTTTTCTACCTAAAGGTTAACAAAAGCAACTGATCTAGTTTGCCATGGATCTTCTGTATACTAAAGCTGAACACTTGATGCTGTCTATCGAGAATCGTGTTGCAAAGTGCGGTAGTGTCTATTGTTTAATTGCCTTCTCTTGGGTGTGAATAAATGTTAACTGTACTAATGTAGTGTTTTTTAATGCATTGTTCGACAAAGTATCAGTTAACACGCCTCGTTTTGTAGTCACCATGAAGTAGTTCCATATTTATAGTTCCTCCGATCTGCTCACTAAGTTTCACAGTTGTGTTGAGATTTTGTTGTTTCAGTTTTACAGCATTGCTGAAAAATGCCAAGCAACTCAATATTTGTGTCGACAAAAGATGCTACGTAGTTCTACGTCATTTGTAATTTAGTAAATTTGAGTACCTATCGTTTCTTTTTTCTTCAACTTATAACTTTTTGTTATCAAACACTTATTTGCAAAAGCGTTGTAGACTGGAGCCACAGTCTACGGTTAATTCAAAGAAATGCCGTCTGACTTATGTTAGTGTCTTATTGGGGATCTGACTTCTGACTTTCACATTAGAAGAGAGACTTGTTAAATGCAAACATTACACTGAGCTGACTTTTGTCTTTTTGCTCAAATGAAGGACAGTAGCGAAGAGTGTTAAATTGCAATATTGAGCGCATTTGGTATATTTCAGTAAAAGCATCACATTTTATTTTGCTATCACGTTTTACTTGCATTATAACATTACGCTTTCATTGATTTCATTTATTTTATGCAATTTTAGCTTATAATAGCCTATTGAACCTTTTATGTGCCATTTATGCTATAGTTTTGCAATTTCAATTTTCGTTTTTTCCGTTTATTGAACTTTGTTTTTTGTTTTGTTATTATTTGCAAAACCACAATTGTGTTTCATAGTTTTTTTTTCCGTTTTACCCATTCCCCTTGCACCATCCTTCCCCCATCCAATTTTATCACCATCATAACCCACTTAAAACCGAAACGTCCTACATCCTTTTAACATATCATTTCATTAATGTCCCATTTGAATTCTTTAAAATAATGCTACCTTTGTTCTTCCCATAACCCCCGTCTGTCCAATGACCCATTATTCTTGCCGTATCTGTTCTTCTCCTACACCACAAAACGCTATCAACCCCGTATCCTCCGTTTACTCCCCCACATTCTTTAATGGCTCTATGTGTCTCAACCATCCCACCTTTCACCCTTTTACACCCATACCTTAACATTCCTCAAATTCCCTGCTCCCTTTCCTTCCCCCAACAGTTCCAGGCGCTCCGCCCCAGGAAGTGCGAGGTGAGGCTATCGACTCCCGCTCAGTCCGCGTACATTGGCAACCGCCCCCAGCTGATCTTCAAAACGGGGTCATAACTTACTATAAGATCAAGTATGTTGAAGCAACGGTCAACGACATCGAGGCGCGCGAAGTGACCACTGATGCTTCGCAACTATCGTACGTCTTAGATGGTCTTGAGCGTTGGACAGAATACAAGATCATGGTTCTGGCTGGGACCGAAATAGGGGATGGACCTCCTTCTCCTCCAATCGTAATTCGAACCAGTGAGGATGGTATGTATCACTAACCAAAACGGAAGCAATAGTGAAATTATTTGTAATGAAAAAAAGATAAAAGAAGTTATCCGTAAAAAGTTACTTTACGTGCCATCCGCAATTTGATTACAGTCGAAGACCAGAACACAAGCGGCTGTCGTCATTTTTGTTTGGGTTTTGTAACCTTTGAGTTCATCATCCAACCTTTGGCCATGGTAGTATAAATAGCACATTACTACCACGTTTCTTGCTCGAATGAGCATTCTGTCCTTGATTTAATCTGGCAACCACTTTGTTATACATTGGTGCCTACGAAAACTTCCGTACCTTACGAGAATGTGTTGTTTCATCAGTCATCAAGCACAACCTACAAGTCAAAGTGCTGTCTGCCGTGTTCAAACTTTTACACACATTACCAAACAAAGAATTTTGTCGGTGCCGTTTTGTTTTCCGGTTTTCGGTTGGGCACAGGATTACCTCTGAACAGCCTCCTTATTACCTCCTTCACCTCCTTGAAATCCTCCTCACTCCTGTCCGTTGCTGTTGCTGCTTCTGCTGCTTCCTATAACTCACTTTGACTCACTCACTTGCGGGCTGTCCAGCCCCCTTGCACTGTATTAAACGCAGTCAGTGCATGCTGGAAGGTCACTGGCATGTGTGAATGTCTGATGCATGTACTGCAACAATATGCATGGTTGGCCTTCAGTCTTGCTGTGCATGCCGCATTTGCAAGCACTAAGTGCATCATGGTGGCTCGCGCAACCTAATGACGCGGCCCTCAACTATCTCTTGAGTATTTTACTGCATTCTTCCACTGAAGCTCATAGTGTGTAGATATACTTACTTCTCTTTCAAAACCTTCATTTTTCCCTCTTCTAAAACATAACTAAATAAAACAAGTAATCCCATGTAAAGAATTATTATTACCTAATCACGTCGTTGATGAAGAAAGTTAAAGAGCAAATATTTATTTATATTGAAGCATTGACGTCGTAAGTAGAGTAAAAGTGAAATGTGTCTAACACAGACTTCGTCCGGTTACTAACTAATTTTACTGTGTAGGATATTGACTGATCTATGCTACTGCACATAATTATTAGACAAAATTTTGCAGTACAGGAATACAGGACAAAACCATGGCAACTATGGTTCAACATCCTGGCAAAATTTGTTACTGTATTGTTCGCGTTGACTGTGCCGTTCCATTGCTGCGTTCTTCATTTATTTGAATGGTTACAGTACAGAAAGTGTAAAAAAAACTTTAACGTTAAAAAAACAAGGTAAATATTTTTTACCAGTAAGGAAACCTTACGACACACACACTGTTATTTTGAATAATTTTTTTTTATATTACACTGTTTTAATTAAAAGTAAACTTAGCTAGAAACAGGAGTTTTGGATAAAAGTATTTTGTTTTCTTTTCCTTGTAGATTTGCAAAATTGTTTTCATTTTACCTGCTTTAGCAACGAGTGTAGCACAGTGAAGCTAATTCGTGCAATTTTTTTACTGTGTCAGGGAATACAAATTGGCAAATTTGTTAGCTCAAGGTTACGGTGTAATAGCAAAAGAGTTGAGTTTTGATTGAAAGGTTGAGGGCATTACGTTATTTTTATATATAGCTTAATGACATTTTTCTGTTATTCTATTTGACTACGTAACTCGGTCGTAAGAATAATGATTTGCTGCATATGCAGATTTCCAGGTTTCAATATTTTGGGGGACGAGACACAGAAAATGTTGTAAAAACACCCAAAATGGTGCTGCTGACAAAATTTCACATGTTAATTTTTCAAGTAAACCTGCTATCGTGTTGCACCAATTTTACGTACGTGTCTAAACAAGCATCAGATTTTTTTTCCGGTCACACTTTACGTCAAAGTAATTTAGTTGCAATACTTGTTGACGCGCCTTTTTTTTTTTTTAGCAAAAAGTGTAACTCACAATTGTGTAAAACACAATTCTTAGGCAAAGTGTTTTATGAAATATTTTAAAACGACGTTATGCATAAGAAATTTAGAATAGTCCCTGTGTCAAGTGACAATGCTTAACAGGATATATTGTATCTGTGTGAAACGGTAGACAGATACTTGCATTTAATTCTCAAGTTAAACTCAGTACATTTTGGGTCTAGTGAATCAGAAGTTACAAAACTAAGCTTCACGTTAAACGAATTTAATTATTTTAAGCAATGAAATGCCATAACTTCAATTTTTACGTCCTATTCATTTTGTCGAACCTGTTGAAGTGCCTGGTTATACCATACTACGCCTACAAAATAATTCTGATACCACTGTTAAATTTGTAACCTCAAGCCCTATTACATAACCTTTCTGCTGAAGATTCGTCAAACGCAATAACAAAGTGTACGAACGTATTAGTTAACTGTATTGTAAAATTTAGCTGTAATAAGCTATAGTGAAAGAATGCAGGTTTATTGCGAAATACGAAGCGGAGAATTTTACCCTCCTGCACATAAAAAAGAATATGTATATATATTATATATACCTGTCACCGTCACCATACCACACCCATTCACACCCGGTATTACACCCATCACCCAACCCACACCCGATTTTGTGATTCACCACTTAAACCACCACTGTCACCAGTGATCACCACCTACCGTCACCACCTACCACCACCACCACCTGGTGTACACAGTTTAAACACTAACAACGTATTGACTGACTGCTCTTGCACTAATAACCACCACTAACCACCACGTCCACCACCGACCACCACCGCTGCCACTGCCAATTATTCAGTTAAACAATTAAGGAGCATAAAGATTTTTAACAAAGGAGAATTTATTCATTTAGCCCGTAGTTTCGGTTAAACTAATGCAAATCTGAATTTTTTTTTCTCATGCACATAATGAAAAGGTTTTAACTCGAATTGTATGCCGTTGATATATTATCAATACCGTAATTTGAGTTTAAAATTATGAATGAAACGGCATTACTGAACTGAACCAAGTCTATATTAAATTATCAGTAGGCTTTGTAAACTGGCTGGCTTGTTTTGGTTTTCGTAAAAAACACTATTGCAAACTGTTAGTAAGTTTATAACATAAGCCGTAGAAATCCTCCGTCAATCTTTATCTGCTCCTGTTGTTTACATGTGTTGATTGGCTACGATTACCTTTTGCACTTGTGTCTTAAATTCACTCACCAAATAATTTTCACGTATATCTTGCACTGCAATTTTCTTTTTTTGTTTCCAACGTAGTTTTAATTTTATTAATAATCTTATTCTTGCTACCCGTATATCAAATCGTATATTATATCCCATTACGCGAAGTTTCCATAGTAACATACACTGCTTAACAGCATAGAGTTGGCGTCGTATTCTCGTAAAAAAAGAACCGGAAGAAAATTTAAATTGCAAGTCAAATTTTCTCTATGTACATCTCATGAGTTACAATGCCATTCTGCGAACTATTTCTTCCGTGTAATATTCATAATTTATCAGCTGCGTATGTTTTTTTCGGATAAATTCTTTGGTTAATTTGGTAAATTATCGTACAATTAAAATATCTCGCCTAACTACAGGTTTCTCAACAACCAGAAATGGAATTTAAACTATATTTGAAACTCGAAGATTTCTGTGATTTTTTCACACAAAAAAAAAACATCTTAAACTCCAGAAACATATAAATTACAAAAAAAAATATTTCCAAACTAAGAGATAGTCATATTTTTCATTAAAAAGTTGATTTAATTATTTTATTTTCCTTTGAAAGTAGCAATGTGATTGCTATGTAAGACTGATAAAATAGCTGAAAAAAGAAGCATCCTAAAATTACAGTAAATCGCCTGGAAATTGAACTCGACTACTCTGGAAAACCTAGAAAACTCGGAATTTGTTTTAATATTTTGGTGGGAATCCTTAACTAGAGAAACACTGAACAATCCTCAGTATCCCAAGCCTCGATGGAAGCTCTTCTTCAATAGGTTACAACGTGATTATGAAGTGTAAAACTTCATCATGTTTTAACCTCCTGAACAAGTGCTTTGGATGAAGCTCGAAATATTGAGAATATGCCTATTATTCATCTAGTTGCGCGAGAATTTTTACTTCATTTGTACGTACGGAGGAAAATACGCAATATTCCAGACAGGCAAGAACGATATAACAAGTCTTGGCGAATTTTCGATAGTCTATTTGCTGCTGATGGAGAAACCTAGCCGACTATCATCTTCAGGCACGTAATAAAACTCCAAACACTACCACCTATTTACAGTCCATTAGAATTTGAAATTGGCGTTGACTTGGCCTGTCTGGAATCTTGCATATTTTCCTCCGTACGTAAGTAATGTCGTCTGCTACGTTCCAGAGTATGAATCTAGACGTTTTTAAACATCATTTGTACCATGACTTTCACCTCCGAAGCGGGTGCGGCACCGCACCGGGACTGGGCGTGTCCCGAGGGAAGAGATATTTTTAAATTCTTCGGTTAGAAATTGTGAAGGTATGCTGGAATGTATCTCTTTATGAAGATGTTTTTTTACAACTTCATACATCTAGTTGTGGATAGGTTAACCAATTAAGGCACAGTTAAGCACAGTGTCTACCTTTAAATGAACAGAGGAGCTGACGTAACACAGAAAGTCTGCTGCTGACTGGCTGTTGACTTGATTGCGGATTCGTTGTCTGCCATTGTGGAACCACCAATTCAATTTTATGCATATTGTGGATGGTTACGTATATCACGTTACTTAGGTCAGTTGCATTGGACAAGTTTCGTGTGGTAGGTTATGATTTCCAGTTATCAAGTTGTGAATATTACCTTGGAGTCTGGGTTACACTAGCGTAACTTGAGAACTGTCAAAAGCACTACTATTGTAAATTGCCAAACACGACTATTGTGAACCGATGTGGACATGAGGGTCTAAACTAAAGATACGTTCAACCTCTGTGACAGCTGTGTTGGCGTAGTCATTAAATATGAGTATTTACCAGAGAAAGGCCATATGTAGACAATTTGGTATTCAGAACCCATTTCCTAAAGGCAAGTGCTGAAAATCTTGTACACGCTGTAAAGTGAATAATGAAAGGACGTCTGCAGAACTTAAACCGATGATGCGGTAAGGTCTAAGCTCGGTATGGCAACTCAGATTATGCATTGCCGGCAGGGTGTGAAAATGTAGTAACCAGGGTCCTAATGACATCATAAGAAATGAATTGTAATGGTACAAAACAAGCTAGTCAGGATGGCTTAGTGAGCTGAAACTAAGCTCATCACAGCAGTAGTAAGTGGCACTGTCGCTAACCGTAAGTGGAATATGCCAATGCTAAGTAAACGGAAGTAAGGCTTATGACTAAGTATTGCATATAGAATGAGTTGCTGTGTAGTGCATGAGGCATTTGTAATGGCAAATGTGACTACTATGCTTGAAAGGGCTACAAAGCATGGTGAGTGCAATAACTGAACTCAAAAGAAAATGAAAGGTGTCAGAAGAATGTATTACTGAACATGTGTAATAGTAATACTTATGTGTACTGTTTAGGACATTGTAGTGTCAAATGTAACCACTCAGGTCATCTTCAGTGATTCGAAAAGGTAGCAAAACATATGACAAGTGGAATAACGGAACTCAAGATGAAACTTGCGACTACTTTGTAGTTTATCAAGAGCAGTTACAAAATCTTCGCATTAATTCAACGTTTGTGTTCAGGTGTCCAAAGTCAGCTGACTGCCGAGTAGCCTCTGGCAAACTAATTTTTTTATTCTACAATGAGTCATCAGGTAGAAGATATGGTACCTTCTGTTTAGTTTTAGTAGTTTTATTGCTATAACTTTTATGCTAAATGTTAGTCGGTATGTTGCAAACCAAAATTTATACTGAAAAGATTTTCTGGCTTTATACTCGACTCATTTAAAAAATTTTTATTTTCAAGTAGAAGTATTGGCATTAAATTCAAATGAAGATGTACATTAGCAATAATTGGACTTGTTCTTTTACATTTTCTTACGACATTTGGTCAACTCGCCTCTTAATTGATTACGTGACTGGGAAATTGCGCTCCATGCACAGCTAAATTATATCGATACCTCTTTCAGGCCTACTTTAAGTTAAATGTTATGTTCTTCTTTGTTGTGCTTTACGTAATGTAATATCGCTCTAACTGCTGTGACATTTTTACCTGTTAAAATACGAACGTGCAGATTTTTTTCTGAATTCAAGCGATCTGTACAAGTTTCTTTACAGCGATCGGCCATCGTGACGTTTAGGTCTTAACTACCCGTGCGAAAAACCAAATTTTAATCAGCGAATCCCTCTGACTTGTGCTCTGTATGTTTAGTTTTATATAACTCATCTCTTTGTTTTCTTTGTCTTAACATCTGTCTCACTAACTTGGTTGGGGTATACCTTCCTACTCTTCTTTAAATAAAACAGTAAGTATGTTTGTCTTTCTATCATCTTTCAGTCTTTTTTATATTAAAAAATGCATTTTGTTTTAGCATTTAATGCATTTAATTTATAGCAATTATTGTCCTTTATGATTACTGAATGCCGCTGCTTATTTTTAAATTGACTAACTATCGGCATAATTATTATTATTTCAAATAACGTTCCGATTATGCTGGTTAGCCATCTTGGATTTTTTGGTTTCCTTTTTTGTTTCGTTAGTCTCTATTATTTTTCGTGGTTTGTTCTGTTTTGTGCGTGTTATTGTTTGTGTATTTTTTTACTTAATATTTTGGACCTTACTAAACCCTTACGGATGCTGTCTCCTGTAACTTTGGGTGACTATAATTTTACGTTCTATTCTCTTTTTTCCTATTGGGCGTTTTGCTGCGTTTATTCTCTTCTCTATTTTCTCTTAGCCAATCAGATTATCTGTCACATGTTCAAACTCGTGTCACGAGAGTTTGTAACAGATGTGCGAATAGGTTTATAACCAAGTAAGCGTCAAATCACTGGGAAGGGAAAGTATTTTGAAGAATTAAATCTTTTTTTTTCTACTTTTGGCGATGGATCATCGTTGCGAACGTTTGGAACTTAAAAGCAAATTGTAAAGTATGAAACATGAGCGTTCATTTTGTTGATAACATACATGCTGTATGGTTTCAGTTTTTTTTTTACATCATCGTATACAGCGAAGGCAAGATTTTGTTTTTTAGTTTTTACTTATTTTTAGTTTTACCAACCAAGAGAAGGATCTTCGGTTAATTTAATAATCATAAGGATTTACATAATATATGCAATTCCCACCAATATTTTAGCAAGAATACTATTTCAACAAAGTTCGACTAAAACCAGATACATACACTGTCATCATCTGCGACTATTTTTTTCATCGTCACTCAGCAATAACATGACAATTCCTTGAGCTGGTAGCGAACTAAACATGACATGAGGTCACAAAATTATGCTGACAAATACCGTAACACATTTTATGTTTACCACGCTGTCTGAAACTCCGACTGAAATAAATTAACGTAGGGCTTTGTTGGGAACAGTAATTGAGCCTTCTTCCCAATTATGTGAACAGTGTTGTTGAATAAATTAAAATTCTTCAAATAAAAAAAAATCGCTTGTTGCCAACAGCTAATCGAGTCAAGATTAGAAGTTGTTTACAGTTCGAGGTTTCGTTATGCGCAAGTGATTTTTTCACACGTCAAACATCGCGAGTGTGTCTAAATATGATCACTGTGTGGTATTTCATAATGAGACCATGCTACACTTTTTCTATATTTATTATATGCTGTTACTAACCATTGTTAAAAACTGGTGCGACGTTTTTGCATGCCCCATTTTGAATGCCAGCTATACTGTCTACTTTCTGAATTACATGTTCTTCCATATCTTGCTAATAGCGTTAGTCTTTTTTCATATCATCTTACTACTAACGTCTACATTATTTCATCAACATTATCTCCATTTTCGAATAATCAGCATATCTTGGACCACGTATTAGAACAATGTATTTTTTTTTGTAACTATGGTATGCAGTATGCAAAAGTTTGTCGCAAGAGTGTTATGGAAATTTCAGTTGAATTCGGTGAATTTTTACCACCTTCAATAAGTAATTTTATGTCAGCGATTATTTATGACTAATTCGTTTACATTTCAGGGGTGTATGTATGGGCAAGATTGGTTTTTGCTAAGCTAACCAATCAATACTCAATTTTTTAAGTGTGCATGTGTGAATACGTAAACTGCATTTTTGTGGGGGAAACTATCAGGTGTAGAAATGTCACCACATGAGCAAGCCCTTGCACCAACATAACTTGTAGTTGTTTATTGCATAATGAACTGTATGAATTATCCTTCACTGACTTACTGACAATGTTGAACTAGGTGGGTTTCTCTTCCTGGTTAGTGAAGAGTTAGTTACATTGGTTCTATTAATGTTTATATATTTTATTTATGTACTAGAGGAAGCCCGTGCTTTGCACGGGGCCGGTCACATTTCCTGGGACACATTTCCCAGGACATTTTCCCGGCCTCTTCCCGAAGACTTGTCAGATTGATCGACCACTCATGCCAGGCTCCTTTTTGGCTGGACGTAGAGTGGGAGGGTTCATTTTCAATGCGGGCGGGAGGAGGGGAGAAGTGGTTTTCCTTTAGACCGTCCCTTTCCTTTTCCTTTTAGCCGGTCTCCGATATTATTATAAAGATTTATTTTGAATATCGGTTCAACGAGTTGGCGTGAACCCAATTATAGAAGGTAAGTATAGAGTGTAAACACAGAATTATTCTGACATTGCAATGTTTCAGTGACTAAACACCAATGTTTCAGTGACTAAACACCAATGTTTCAGTGACTAAACACCGCCAAGAAAAATTAAAGACTTAAAATGGGTTAAGTTCTACTGAATTACAAACGTTTGCTCAAGTTAGTGCCATTGCCGTCTTTTACAGTATGTATAAAACTTTACTTCATCTACTCGCGTCATATGCAAACCAAAAGCTTGTAAACATTCAACTCAAAGTTACATGAGGTGGCAAATTTTCGGTGAATTCACTGCAAGGTATGTGATCCTGTCACTTTCTTCAGGCACAAACAAACACAACTACTGTCACCACCAACAACGGTCAACAGGAGAAAGGCATTACGCAGAATTTTGAAGATTTCAAGATCTGTGTAACCTCTTGTCTCCTATTGACCATAATGCTCTTAATTGGTGGTGGCAGTCGTTGTGTTTGTTTCTGCCTGAAGAAGGTGAGAGGACCATTTGTAACTTTACAGTGAATTCACCAAAAATGTGCCCCTTGTGCAACATTTGAGTTGCTTGTTAACAAGCTTTTGGTTTGCTTATTACGTGCGGAGTTGGATGTAAGTAATATTAATAAAAAACAAAAGTGGATGCTTCCTCAGAATTTTCAAGCCTACAAAACTTAAGGAGCCAAAAGGCACTTTTCTTCCCTTTCATCTTGGTACATCTGGATGACGTAAGTGTGAGGCACTATCATCGATTGAAAGTAGGCAGAATCTGGCAACATTTAGTGTATATTAGTACTCTCTAGCACTTGTTTACATTAAGCGAAGGAATGCACAATGTCATTTCTTTTTACAAAACAGAAAAGCCATGAGCTTTCTTAATTATTGAGTGAAAATTTAGTGCGTCCACGTACACCTGGGAGCAAGCTAGACAAGTTAACAATATTAATGCCGCTAGATGTCACCAGGGTATTTGCGAATGATTTTCATTCGGTGATAGTGCCACTTTAAGAAATGAATAGTGGCGATGATAGGCATTAATCAATTCAAACCGTTCAGGTATCAACGTTGCAAATAAAAAAATAAAAAAGCACACGCCATGTGTTGAAAGAGAAACTAAAATTTAACTCTATGTTGAATGGGTTTGAGTACTATCAAGTTTTTTAATCTGTCAGGGATCGTACAGGTCCTTAAAAACTCTGAAATATCCTGGAAAAAATAAAAACGAAATTCCAGGCTCAGAAACGTGCTTGAAAAACAAGAAGAATATCTTAAAACCCTGGAATGGGTTCTCCTGGGAATTCCCATAACAAAAAGCAGCGTTTCTGTTTTCCGTGTCGGGCATCAGTTTGCAACGTTTGCCGAAATAAAATTTAAAAAATGAATAAATAAAAGTTGAGTATTTACCACTGTTCTTTACGCTACTAGCATTTAAGAGTTCTTCAATGTTTGGTTGGGGATCCGTCCTGCTTTACCTTACTTCACCTAGATAAGGCGTATACCTAGTTTCGTTTAGAACACATTAAACACTACTGATCGTACGAGAAAGGCTTCCCGCTGCAGGAGTCACCTATCTTCACCTTACTCAGCGTGCAAGTTTTGTTGTCCTCTAGGCGAGGTTAGTTAAATACCCAACAAAATATAGAGGAAGGTATGTCTATAACGTTAAGGTGCGTGTGCTAGCTACTTTTGCATATTACTATTACAATTTTTTTTTTCCTTTTCGTATAATCTTACTCTTGGTATAATGCATAGGCATTCGTCAGGCCTCAATTCTGGATTTAAACCCTTCCCTTTCTACATCCAAAAATAGTGACTGTTTTACGTAGTTCTTTCCACTGTAGAAATTAGGTAGTGATATTGTTTTATCATATATTGTTATTATGGTGATATTGTTTCCATGAGGTGCTTGGCATACCGTTACGTTAAACTTAGGCCATCTACGTTTGATTAGTGGTGACGGAATAGTGAAACTAGGAATTGCGTACAGCTGAAATAAGAATGACGTTGACTTTTCACAGGTGTTATTGCAACCTTTTAATGGCCTAGCAGTTTTGCAAACATCCCAATCAGCGCGGTGGACCATAGACATTAACAAAATTTACATAATTAATAACGTACAACGTGCGTACGTGTATCTCTACTCCTCCTGAATTACGGCACGTACAAAGATGAGAGTAGAACCAAATGAAAGGTAAATAAATTTCGTCTCGAGTACGCCAATTTTCATTGCTGTAACATGATTTTTTGGCCCTCTGATACATGAAAAACTGCTCTGAAAAACTGTTCATGACGTTAAGGTTCGATCAGGCAAACTATCGGAAAGGAAACTAAACTGTATGAGCATGGTTCAATGCCAGTAGAGTTAGGGAAACGAACGATATGGCTAATTAAATTTTTTATCCGGAGACTGTCAACATGATTGCATCTTGCATCCTCTTGTATCGGGTACCTAGACAACAACCCGTCTGCACCTTACTCGCGTTACTTTTAAGGAACCCTTATGAAACTCTCTTTTCATCACTGGACTGTCAAAGCTATGTTGTCTTCTTGCATCGGTGTTTGTTCTGGTGCGGATGGGGTTAAGGGTACGTAACAGAATTGTAAGTTTCTACGGTATTTACTCTATGACTTGCTTGATGTCAGTCACGGTTTACTATACAGTCATATGGTATGCTGAACAAACGCCTCTTAACGCAGCTGCCTCCCTTTCACAATAGGTCCATCTGTAGTTTCACACCCAGCCAACACTCCTCGTCTCTGTGACGTGTTGTGAAAATGGCGTTTGCGAGGCACGAAGATGGACGGAGGGATTGTAAAAAATGTCTGCCGGTGGTGGACGCTTGGAGACCAAGTGGTCAAATAAAAACATTTTCCGATCAGATGAGGCATATTGTTCGCGATTGAATCGCTGGAAATTGAAGGAGGGAGAGTTAGGGGAGGGGGAGAAAAAACTGCATGGTGGCAGAGTGAGTTGTCATCGTCTTCCCAAGCAGAGCAGTCTAAAGTCGTGGGAGACCTCTCAGCTGCAACTGTTGAATTATTCAGCCAAGCGATCGTCGCTTGATGAGCATGGATTGGTTGGGGCCCTGAAAAAGCGTCTGTGATTTCTGATTCTTGGCCAAAGTCGCCAGATGTCGCTTTTTACACGCGCGGTGCGATGCCAATGCCGCCATGTTTTTTCACCCCGTTGTCCGTTTCCTAACATTCAGCGGTTAGGGTTAACTGCTAGCATTGGTGGGTCGCAAATGTTGAAAAATAAATTATGGTTCGGTTTGACAACAGGTTTGTGAAAACTGCCACGGTTTAAATGACCATATTTTTAAACTTGTGTTTGTTTTGTGCCATCTGCAGGATTGGCATCAGTTCTGAATTAAAGGAAGACATTTATTGTTCTTATATTTCACCAAATTGCACTTTGTTAAGGTCAAAGTAATATTATTGTCATCAAATTTGCATCTAGTTAGTTTCTGAAAATGAGTGAAGAACGAAAATGCTTTAGAAAATTAACGAAAACATATTAGATGTCATGAGGAATTTTCTCTAATTTGAAGGTTTCAGCTTTTCGAAAGTTGAGCAACATTTTTCATCTATGTCTGATTTTTTTATGGCAATGTCTGCAGCGTCATTTTTGAACTATTTTTAATTAAGAGTGTGCAAACTCAAAATTTCACTTCAGTCAAGGACAGCTGAGTATATGGACAATAATTAGTCTCAAGGCGAGTGCGAGTTTTTCAATATTTTAAAAATTAAAGCTAGAAATGTCTTAAGGTATCGTGTGCCTTTCCTTTGTTAGATCTGAGGTTACCATGTAAGCTGCGTGGGGCGGGGGCATTAATGTCACCTTGTTCCAATAGTCTGATAATATTTCCAATGATGTACTTTGCCGAGCAGACCAATCTGACCACATTGCAACATCTAAGATCGCCCAGCTTAAAAAAGTCTAAATTCAAAACTGATTAATCCTTAACGATTTTTTGTTGTAATTTTGAAGTACGTTACCAACTAGTTCTGGAACGTTTCATGTGTAAAACTCGAAATGCTTAAAACATTCAAGTTTACGCACACTGGGTCGAGTCGAACTTAAAATTTAGTCAGTATTCGAATTGAACTTTTTCATTGGCGTAGGGAGGACTAGGTGCGCATGGTCATAAGGCGTGGTGTGCCTATTGAGATAAACTGTGCCCGAAGCATCATAGAAAGGGCAAGGTACAAAAGGGCAAGGTGTGCAGAGAGATAGTGCAGAGTATGCATTCAAAACCTTTGCAGAACCTCGGCTATGCCACTCAGCTTTTAAAGTTTGCATGTCTCTATTGATAATATAAAGGAAAATGACTATGTGTAATTGTATTTATTTATCCCTGTTGATAACTAAATCAATTCGTGAATGACTTTTACATTTCAGCTTTTTGACTAGAGGGTGTCGCACTCTTATTCCTGAATGAAACTTAGGTAAATAAAAAAAATAAAAAAACAGGAGATCCATACTTTGCATTTTGTTACCAAGTGGACAAAATAGGCTCTTAGTGAATGGTTTGCTAGTGAACAAGTAAACGAGGTAGGCAAAAAGATAATTTAACAAGTGGCAACATTCGTGCATTCTTCACATGAGAAATAAAACTGTGTATATGCATGTGCATAAAGGGAACTGTCACATCTTTTGAAGCCAGAATGGTTTGCATGTATGGATTAACCAACTGCCAAGGAATTAGCACTGCAGGTTTTTAAGCGTAGCATCATGATTGGGCTTGCATCCCTCCCTAGATAACCGCCACGACGCTGAGTGGCAGATTTTTGCAACGACTCCCGGCGTACTTCCGACAGCGTCGAAGTTAATGGTGTGTGTGTGGATTAATAAATTTCGAATTAAGTTAATGGAGGTTGGAATCCGGAGTCGAGCATCCACCAAACGTGATGTTGACAGTATTATGGCCTGCGTTCCCTTAGGCTACGGAGAAAAAGCAAGCATGCTTGGCTGCAACGAATCTAGCAACCGTGTCGGGGGAGGAAGGGAGGGGTTGGGGCTGTGGAACGTACTCTGAACCTGGTTTTGGACGATATGTTGCGCCATAATCCATAATTGGATGCGACTTGGGGACGTCGTTTTCTCGCGGGCACTAGAATCAACAATCAATGATCTTTTTTTTCCTGGTGCTGCTCCAGGGCAATTCTGAGTAATCCGGTTTGTTTGTCGAACGGATTAAACGCGCTTTTGCTCCGCCATTTGTCTGTCTCCTCCCGCTCCAGGTCGTTTCTTGTTTTATCATTCGTCGTCTTTAGTCTGCGTAACGTGAATGCAAGTTAAGTTGTAATAAAAGTCGACTTTGCCGTGGGCCCGATGACTTTCATGGTCGCAAAGGCTGACAATTATTATTCTGCCCATCGTGGAAAAAAGAATGTAATCGCATTTCCGTTAGTCTCGTTGGTAGAGACAAAGAGGCTAAGAGAAGCCTGTCAGAAAGAGCTCTACCACCTTTCTACAGTGCCTTTCTTTGCCTTTTTGTCATTGGGTACAGTTGCGTATCTGCTTCCAGTTCCAGAGTGGACACCATTACAGTGCAAGAACTAGTACCACAGTAACCCCTGGGATCTCCTCAAGCAGTTGTGGTACTGTCAGGGAATTACGGTAAGGCAAATGCCCTGTTCTAATAATATGCAGTTCCGACTGAGTCCCTCGCATTCTCCGGCAAATTTTGAATCATTTATTTCAGCCAGTTGGTGAGACACGTTAGAACATTCGATGCGAATGAGAAGCTTTAACTTCATAATTTACTGCAGTTTCCAAATGAATCAGTACAAAATAAATAGACCCCCACGTCAAAGGTTTGTCAGTTAAGATAAAAGACGAGGGGCCCGCTTCACTGTATACACTGGAAAAACTTATATTCGCTAAACCAAGTTTCTATTCGCTGTAACGAACATAATTATGATAATGAAGTTGCTTGGCTTGGTCATATAACATTTATTTATTTTTTTAATTCTCAGCTTATAAAAACATGGTTTTTTTACAAAGACGAAACGAATACGGTTTGGTTTCAGCAAGCAAAATAATAGCAGAAACTTCTGCTTGTTCGGGGCTGCATTCTACTGAATGGCAGACACTCGGGCCTAATTAATAGTTTATTTTTACAAAAATAAAAGTTAAACTAGCGGTTACAGCGACTGCCTAGTCACAATTGCATTTCTGCCACTTCCGAACATGTTGAGGCGCACACCTCTTACCACGCACTGCAACGGCAATCTCTACTATATAATCTAAAAGCAGTAACCATCACAAATGCTGGTGAAAAACGTTGTTGACTTTTTGGCATATTTTAGAATTTGGGCGTAATTGTCAGGTTTTTAAAGTGCCATTTTAAATTCTTAAGTAGCAGGTCACCGAGAACCAAATTGGATAGTGAGCCCATTAATTTATGCAACAAACAGGGTTCAGTGTGCCACGTATATAGGTCAGTGGTAGTGTGCAAAGTGACAGGAAAAACGCAGTGGAGAGACATCATCGTATAGTGTTGTTGGTGAAGCCAGCAGCTACTCGTAGCGACTTGAAGTTGCAGTGGCAACGTGATATAGGCCTAATTTTCAGTTTTAGGCCTAATTTTTTTACCTGCAGTTTTAATTTCGTAAGTAGCAGCTAACGGAGAATTTGGTTCAAGCATGGCCTCGAGACTATTTTAAATTACGCTATTGTGTGCCACTAGCTAAATCCTTTTGTTTCATCCTTATGGTTTAAATGATACGATCAAATGTTATTATTTCATTTAGTTACATCGAGAAAGCCGATTAGTTATAGAGAAGCACCAATGTTTTAATTTGCCGTGGTTTTTAACTAACTTTTGGCCACTGAATCTAATGGTACATACCATGTCGTCTCCATCTGGCACCGTTCTGAAGTTGAAAAAAAGCGACGGACTAACGGACAAAGTCGTTGCAATAGTCTTCTCAGCCATTACGGCTGTACAACAGACTAAAAGGTGGGTATAATTTTTCAATGTCCGACGGACGCTTTCGTCAAACACGCACTGGACATTTGGTTGTTCAGTGCATATGTCTGGTGAAAGCGTCCGTCGGATGATGAAACACTATGCCCATCCTTTAACTGCTAGTTTTGTAAAAATACTTTTTTTTAAACTAAGATTTTTAAAAGTAAGTGGTATGTAGTTAGTTAGTTTCTATAACACTAATTGACGAAGAGGTGTTTATGCAAAACGTAGCGTTCATCGCCAGTTGATAAAAGATGAACACTTTCACCAGCAGTTAACGGCAGTTCAAAGCAAATTTCATGTACATAAATTTTACATTTTGTGTGTATCTGTTGCTCACACATTCATGAACTTGGGTTCGTTCATTTGAATTCTACTTTAAAAACTTTAATTACTGCATCAGTCGGTTCAATAAAATTACTTCTGTCAGTCATCCATTCGCTTTGTGGTTTTAAGCTTCACAATAGACACGTCACGCTCAAATCAGCCCCACTATTTCCTGTAAACCTCCCTGCCCTTCTCATCCCCTTATGCAAACGATAATGTAATGGTGCTCTAAATATACGATGTTTCAAAATGAACTGATGTGTCCATGGTAGCGGCACGAATCGTTGTCACGTGTTCTCATCAAATTTTTAAATTAGCAGTCGCGTGCATATTACTGTGATGTGGTTCGACAACGTGACCTCCCAATTTAAAGGTAAATACGGCCGTAGTACTTGCAGCTGCGTCACATCAGTAATTGTTCTCACCGGCTTAAGTACTGGCGTTCTGACCTTTGATTTACGCATTGTGACCCAGTTAATTGTGGTCAACTGAAAGTTCTGGGGAATTGGTCACAATCAATGAACTGTTTGATAGCAAGTCTAATGTACTCGGGGAGGAAGCGTGCACCTCTTTCGTCAATCATGGATATGGCAATTTCCATGATTGTTGAACCTGTAAAATTGTTAGAATGTCTCGTCTTGAGCTACCCTTTCAGCAATGCATTTTGAAGAAAGGGCAGCTCGTATGATGAAAATGTAGACCCGAAGAAAAATATTATCGCAACAATTCAACTCAAACTGTGAGCAACCAACAGCAAATTGCAAAGTTACTCAGCCGTTAACAATATGTGAAATTGTGAGCTTACAAGCATGCTAAATTGTAAAACTCGCGATCATCTTTGCTAGGCAAACTGCAAACCTGCCACCAACAATAATCCGTGAGCATCCAGGCGAGCAGAATTTTCTAATTAACCACTGCCCAAGAATAGTGCTGCCTAACAAACTGCAAAGCTTTCAACCAAAAGTCTGAGAGCTTCCTTACGTTCTGAACTGCAGATCCAACAGTTTGGTGAACTTACCTAACTTATTAACTGCAAAGTTTGCTATCGGACCTTCCATGCTGTGCAGTTGCTATCTGTGTATTCTTTCCAGCCTGACAAATTGCAGAGCTCTTCCATGCATCTTGATCTACAAAACGCTGCAGCTTCCAGTTTTTCATTTGGCAAACTGCAAAGTCGTTCAACCAACACTTGTTGTACTGCCATACATTCTGAACTGCAAACTGTGTGGCCAACAGTGTACACCTCTCTGTACGCCCTAGCTGCCCCATTAACAGCCTGTGTGTGAACTTCCGCACTTCCTGAACAGTTAGACAATGAGGCCTTATTCGCATGTAGAATTGTGTGATACCGAGTCTTGCACTTTCTGTGGATTCTGATTACCAAGTAATGTGGATGCTGTACTACTTCATTTCCATTTATCATTGGACATTGTCATTGTCCTTTGCCATTGTTTACAGTAAAAGAGTAGGAACGAGATCGAAGTCTGTCACCGATTTGAAAAAGTCATTTTCCGGAACACATCGTGAAATGTTAGGGCATAAAGGATTAACCAAACAACGATACCATGCATCACCATATAGAATAAGAACCGATCTGTCTCAGAAGCATCTTGAAAACAGCTCATCTTTATTGCAACGTTCCTTGTGTTACAGCAAAGAACCTGATCGGATTAATTTTCTGGGAACGTAGCGGACGTGCTCTTGAGGGTTTTCTTAAGCTAATCACAGTTTACGTGGATTATATTTGGATGATTTCATGATTGAGTGGCTTTTATTTTTACTTAATTGAATGAAACTGGAGTTAAATCTTGGTACGTATGCACAAGGAAGCCATAACTGGTTAAATTTGAGTTATTGTGTTACGAGTACTTTGCAAACTGTATACTACAGATTGTTTTTTAAGTCAAGTTCATGTTTGATTCGACTCCCAGCTTCTTATATAGAGGTACGGTTATTTTATAGTTCCATGTTTGTATAAAAAACTAATGTAGGTCCCATGTGTACTGAGGTTAGTTACGATATAAGAGACGATCTCGTATCCTCAAGGCTCACAGTTCGTTGCCTTGATCAATCAGTTGTGCTTTGATCTAATTCCCAGCGTACCCTCATACAGCTCGTATTTTGTGTTTGGACTTAGTTTCTTCCGTTCTTCCCATAATGTATGAGCGGGTATTCAAGGGAACTTCCGTATTTATTCACTAATGGATTAATTGAACTCAGCCGATACTAACCAACCTTGGCTTGTAAAAACTAGTGTCCTTCATTGTCACCATCTTCTAACTCACCTCTTTCTCGTTTCTCTAATGTCATTTCAACTTGGATCATGTTAATAGTCATTCATTTTACTTTATTCGCTCAATTCCCTATCATGCTGCACTGCGTACGTAAATACTAAGATGAATAATACATATTCACCATTGTGCGTACAGCACTGGGCGTACTGGCCATACGGGAAAACGGGAGGTTTTCCGAGTGGCCTATGCTCCAAGAGCCTGTCTGGGGCCTATTGAAATTTGTTTTGTTGTCTCTTTACTCTTCTACTCGCTTACCCGACTTACCTTCCCTCTTTTTCCTTTCCTTCTCTCTTCCATGTCAAAGCAACTATTAAGTTATGAAACCCGAAGTGCTACGGTGATGGCAGACAGCATTGTGGTGCTGACTTTATTTCTGGTCAGCAGCAGTGCGGCAAAGTTAGGGAAAATAGTCGGTTGCATCGACGTGGAAAAACCTGAAACTGCTCTGTTTCCCACCACCTCTCCCGCCACCACC
>JAHWFP010138894.1:0-15523 GCA_023313725.1 Lithobius niger
ACTCCACTGCCGTGCAGATGTGTAATAAAGTGGCACGTCAACAAGAAATTGGTTTTCCACAATTTGAACCTACCGTTTGCCTATAGGCCGAACCATTCTCAACTTGGTCACCTCTTTATAGGTTTTTGGTTTGGTTTTAATTTTGTTGTAATTTGTTTTATTTTGTTAGTTTTGGTGTGTTGATATCACTCCTTTGAAGGGCCGAACCAATCTCAACTTGGTGGCCTCTTCACCAGTTTTTGGCTTTGTTTATTTTGCTTTGTTTTTAGAGTTGGCTTATTTTTCGTGAATTGGACGTGAATACAATTTCTTTGGCAACGTTGTTTAGATTTATCGTGCTACACTAGTGTGTTTCTAGGCACACACGTCAGTATACTCGTCTTTTCCTGCCCGTTGTGGGCCAGGTTTCGGACGCATGCCGTTTTCGGCCCTGGATGGTTGTTCGGTAAAGCTCTTTGGTTGGTTGCTCGTGGGGAAGGGTTTCGGTATGCGGTAAGGGGTGTAGTTGTTTTTTGTGACCGAACTGGTCGTTTTGGCGGCGGGGGAGGCTATAGTGTTGCTTGTTGCACCTTGTGGTGGGAGACGGTTGCTGGCGTGTGGTGGGGAGGTGAGTGAGTGGCGGTGTATGTCTCTGGATGTTGGTGTGTGTGGCTGTGTGTGTGCGCGTTAGTGGCAGAGAGGGCAGCATTGTTGTTAGGAGTTAAGTTAATTTGTAAGGTAGAGTAGAGCGTGAGGAGTCATGCCTGTGTAAGCTTTCGTATAAATAAATCAAATCAAATCAGTATGCACGTTGTCATTGTCGGAACTTTGGCTGTCCAATGAGAGACGATGCCGACAATACTAACAATGGTTATAACAATATTTTCGTACTTACGCGCCATTCCACGCCACCCTCGTTACACTCCTAGGTTCCAAACCATAAAACGTACGCAGTTCGTATCGTACTGCAGCCATTCGTCCAATTTCATAGCTGGAAGCCTTCCTGTTAACTCGGTATCGATGAATAATCACCGTATGTAAATTAACATGGGGATGAGCGGACTAGAATTAGCTAGCTAGCTAGTTACACATTTTCAACGTTATTGAGGGCCAGATTTTGCATTGAAAGCAGCTTAGCTGGCATTCCTACACGAGTTAATTTTTGTCAGGTGGGTCATTGCACTTGATTTCAACACAATTCAAGCTTTTCTACCACATAATTATTTTTCTCCAAGTACCTGAAATGTGCCCAACATCTCCTTCAGGATATAAGACACTGACGCTATGGCGCCGCGCTACAAAGGTTTACAACCTCGACAAATGAATTGATGTGATGTTTCTTGTGATGATTGTTGCCTAACTTGGCGCGACACACTAGCGTGTGTCTAGATATACAATAAACCATATAATGCACAATTTAATCCACTAGTTCTATTACTATAGATGATAATGCTGAAAATTAGCTACCCCTGTGGGATAATCATACTTTTATCTTTTTTGTCTATAGAAATTTTATGCCTATAAATTTTCTTATTCATAATTTTCACATTTGCCATTGCCCAGTTAGCCATTACATCAGCCAAATTGACACGGTTTGGTTTATTGCATGCACATGCTTAAGTCTGTTCAATCACATTTTTTAGCGCACTGGCCAACAATCAGTGATTTTCGTTCGCTTCGCTCACTCAAACAGCGCATTTTCCTTCAGTTGCTCCTCCCGAGGTTAACGTTAATCACACAATGAAGCTGGCGTTGTTCACTCAATCACAATTGATGTCATCTACTTGACCGATCATCTACTTGGTGGCAACACACTAACATGTGTCTAGCGTAACCAGCAAACTAGGTACATTACTAAGACATACTTCTTTGAATAAATTTTATTTTCGTACGTGATTGGAGCCTGTGCTCACAATCTGCATTTTGTTTCCAACTCTTCTTGCAATGAAAGGATCCCAGTCTCTTAGTGGAATTTGTTGTATTTGTGAGCCGGAGATTTGCAGCAACAATGTATTCTGACACTTGAGAATGTCATAACAGACTGTTGGATGACAATACAAACAATGGTTACAACAATAATTTTGCATTTAGGCGCCATTTCAGAGCCACGTGTTTCTAGCTACAACCCCAATTTTAGAAAAAGACACTTCGCCGTACTACTCTTTACCTGTGTGCCGAAATTGAGACATGCAAATTTTCCCTAGAGAGCTGTAGACGTGTCTTTATACCCTATGAGAATTAACATGAGAGCCTTGTCTTTAGCTAGTAGCCAGCAATTTCAACGATTTTCAAAGATTTCTACCGCGTGGGGATTTTACACCAGTAGGCTGAAATTAGGTATAAGCTTGTTACAGTTAAAATAAACAGTCTGGTAGTGCGCCGCTTTGATTGATACTTTACTTTATTCCACTGAGCCTAAAAGCCATTACGCTATGCGCTCACTACTAACCACTACTTACAGCTACTTAAGACTACTTACGCTAACACAACTCACTCCTGTAACCCCGGCCCCAAACAACAACTGCACCACTGACATGGCCTATGCACCCCTTACAGACCAAATGACCGTACGTTACATCTACCTTACGACACCATGCGGGATACGGGTAACCAGGAGGACCGAGTAGCCTGTTACGACCAGGGGGCCCTATGCCATACGTATCAAAACTGCTGCGTAGTCTTGCAAAACCCAATGGCCTTACACAAATTGCCTTGACCTTGATTGACATGATTGCCTTGATTGATTGCCTTGATTGATTGACATGCGACAACGATTAAGCTCTAACCACAATTAAACATCTACTTGGCGACGACACACCAACGTTACTGGGGGCATGTTTTCTCCACAAAGGCCACCTTCCCAAACTTTAATGTAGTGGTATTCTTCGTTACTGGACCCAAGACACAAGATTCTAACGATTTCCAAAGATTTCTTCCGCATGGGGAATTTACACCAGAATGCTGAAATCATGTATAAGCTAGTTACAGATAAAAGACACAGTCTGCTAGTGAGTTTGAATTTGAATTTTTATTACAGGGAGCCGCGGACCGAAGCCATGCGCCCCCACTCAAAATCCAAACACGAAAGTACAATACTCAACTCACAACTCACTATTTATAACTCGCAAAACCCCACAAAGAAAAACAACCTTACAATGCGACGACTACTGTATACGAAATAGAAGGATAAGGAGTGGGAGTGGTTAGAATTACACCCGGACCCCAGAGTTTTTAACATATACTGCCACCACGTGCAGCCATCTACATGTACCCTTGGCGACCCGGAGGGAATAAAAGCTATCAATATCACGGGCTGCCCGAAAAACGTCGGACTTTATCCTGTGCAGTTGAAGAGCACTGCATTCGAGCAGGAAGTGATGAGTAGTCTGTTCTGTTCCGCAGGCCAGACAGGCCGGAGAAACAGACCAGCCCATGCTGTATGGTGGGTATTCAGAAGGGAGTGACCCGTGCGAAGGTGGGAAATGGTCATCCCGACCTATAAAGGTAGGTCATTGAGGGGGAAGAAACGAGAGCAGTCCAGCTGCAGGCACTATAGGGTGCGAGCAGTGGTGACAGCAGGCCATTCCCTGTTCCATTCTGCCAAAAACCATGCCCGAAGTGATGGGCACCTAGACACCGCGAGTGAAACTGGGGAAATGATTACCTCACACCCCCAAGTGGCCACCTTAGCAGGCCCATCAGTCTGCTCATTCCCATCTATACCCGCATGTTCTTTGACCCAAAGCAAGTTAACAAGCCCTCGGGAGGACACAACACGCAGCTTACGGCCTATCTCATAGAAATGGGTTCACCAAGATCAAGAGATACAACTGCACGCCTGAGCATGGCAATCGCTGCCTGAAAATCAAGTGTAGACACTAAAAATTGGGAGGTCCAAATGGAGAGCGACATCAAGGGCAACGGAAATGGCACAAAGTTCTCACATTGTGCTTGAGGACACATCCTGTAAACGACAACTGCAAAAAATCTTTAAGGTGGGTATAGCAACTACCACACCTACTGTGCATGTGCTGCAACAAAACGACGCATCACAAAACATATCACACTCTGTGGCGTATTTTCGAAAAACGTCTCTTAACGCAGGCACCACACCCAGGGGCAAAAAGGCCACTGTTCGAGCAACCCTCAACGGTGCAATAGTGGAAATTTTCTGTAGCCACACAGCCGCACAAACTAGGGGGCCCAAGGCTCCAAGAGCCACTGGACGGAGGACACAATAATCCCTAATAATATTTCCAATACATTCACCAGCGCAACTACTCACATTTCGCATCCCCAAGGAACAGAGAAGCTCCGCTGCCCACACCTGGAGTGGCGGCTCACAGGATTCAATCAATAGAGCTCGAACTGACGTCGCTACTAAACAGCCCGTAACTGTCCGAAGACATTCATTCACAACCGTCTGGTGGGTTTTGACATGCCTCTGTGCTAAACAGAGAAAATTGAGATGATAATCAAGTACTGCACGTATAAAGACAGCAAGAAGGGGACCACTATTCATACCTTCAATCTTGGAAACTCTCTTGAGCATCGAGGATCGTGACCTAATCCGCTCACGCAGAAAGGCCGTGTGAGGCCCTATCAGAACTTGCTGTTGCAAACCAAAAGCCACTCACCATTGTGACATACTGGCGAACCCCAAGAAGGGCACAGACCGCAGCCACCAATCCCCAACCAACTCCCATTCTAACAAGACACTACCGCACCCACTCAACCCCTACCGTATCGTAGGGTGCTTATACGTCGAGAAACACAGCCACGACAGTGAGGCCCTGCATCCACGATTCATAGATATCCAATAATAGGTCATTATAGGTCCAGTAATAGGTCATTATATCCAATAAAGACAGCATCCTGTGCGTTTTGCCCAGCCCGATATCCGAACTGGACAGGGGCCAGACAGTTGTAATACTCTAAATGAGACTCAAGTCGTCTGACAAGCATCCGTTCGTAAACTTTGTGCAAGTTGGACCATTGGGAGATAGGCCGATAGTTCACCATTTGGGACCTGACAGACCCTGGTTACTGACCCTGCACCGGGATGATAATGGTGAACAGCCACACATCTGGGACAGAGCCACCATAAAAGATGGTCAGAAGGAGGGCAACACCATCCCTGACAGCCGACGTTCGCAGACTGTGCAATTCTGTATACGAGAAACCGTCAATACCAGGGGTACTGCTGTCACGACACTTGGCCAGAGCCGACAAAAATTAAGACTCATCCCACTGGAGATCCCCCTGAGAGCCATCAATGGAACCTCTCTCAGGTATTAGTGATTGTAAACCAACCAGCAGAGCATACACACTTGCAAATCTCTCATAAAAGGCATCAGCCATTGCCTCTCCCATCAGAATTGCCCTAGACCCATCTTGTGGGTCATACTCTCACAATTGGGAGACACGCATGGAACTTCCAGCCATAACTTGCCAGGCTCTGGTGAGTGATGCAGCAGAGCACACCTGCCTACATACTCTGTCAGGGTACTGTTTTTGCTCCTTCCGATTGATGTACGCAGACATTTTGGATGTACTCTGATACTCACACCAGGTAACATCCGCTCAGACAACTCGTGAGCACTCAAAGGTCCACCAGACAGGCTTAGTCTACGATCCTATCTCCTGTTTCCCAGCGTGGGTAGCAGCAACACGATTTACAGTCATCCATTCACTCACAATACCATTGGACACCTTAGGTCTGGACCTATTCCGCAGGTGTGGAGTGTCACGGTCATCCAGAGGCTGAAGTGGTCACTGCCTCTCTGATCATCAGACACATGAGACAGGAAAATTTCTCAACACCCGGAGAACAAATAAAAAAATCCAGGACTGACTGGAGCCATGCCACATTGCCATTAGGAAAATGTCGACCTGAATTCACACGCCCGGATACCGAACTACATTCTATAACATCTTGAATGCAACCTAAAATTAACTCTACACATGCAGATTCACAACACCCTGAGAACCCTGCCGTGCACACAGGCACAGCCACTGGGACACACTGAGCACAAATGCACATCAAACGCTGCAACCGAACTCTTCTTATCTCCACCGATCACTGCAGCACACAACACTCACACTGCCACTGGAACTCGACTGTGCACAACAGCAAGGGTCACAACTGCACTACACCCACTTTGGTCACAACTGGACACCACTATTCACAACTCTAAATAATGCTGGGGCTGGAAATCCACTGCGCGCACCACGGCTCTGCTGCACTCTTTGCTCTCTTAGTGGCGAAAAAGGCGGGGAAGGCCTGACACACAACACACTTAAAACAGTGCGCGTGATGCAACACAAAGGCTTGCAACTGCTCATAATCTGGCTTCAGCAGACGGACCAGTAAGGGCCAGTAGGTCACACAGTGAGAAGGAGGTACCGATCTATCTAGCTAACGTTCTCCTCTGCTGGCCATACCGAGAACAAAATAAAAGGAAATGTTCGGTGGACACTTCAACACCGCAAGTAGGACAAATTGGTGAGCCAACCCATCCCAGCCTTATCTGATGTGCAGGTAGGAGGGAATGATTCGTCAGCAACCTGGAGAGGAGAAGAGTCATCCAAATGGGCACGTCGTCAGAATCCTGAGATGCTGCTGGAAACCAGGTTCATGGAAAAGAGAACCGAGCCTGTCTTTGCTTGCTGCCACTCATCATTCCACTTTCGCATGGACAAGTCTCTAACTGCCGATTTCTTCATCTCAACTACAGAAACCAGTGAGACACCACTGATCGGGTCACTAGAAGCCTCTCAAGCCAATCTGTCTACGAGGTCATTGCCCCTCGCCACTGTGTTCTTTAGCCCAGCGCAGAACACATGAGAGTGCTGCATGGCTGTCCACAACTTCCAGCAAATGGAATATACTACTGGGTCAGAGAGGGCAAGATGCTTCACAGCAGTCTGTACTTTGTAGACAGCAGCCAGGCAGTCAGTAATTATGAAAAACGATGGCAAGGCCAGGTCCAGAATCACATCAAGTGAATGGGGAGTGCTGCTAACTCTGTGGTCTTACTGGAGCTAACAGTCTCCAGTCTGCGCCGAAGACAGACTTTAAGACATGGAATCACAATGCCAACACCCCGACCCTGTTGCTGGAGGAAGAAATGAAGCATAACAGTAAACTCTGCAGTCAGCTTCACGGGAAGAGAAGCACTCAGCAGCCTGCGGGCACCAAATCCAGGGGCAATGAGGCTTGACACTAGCAACATCGCAAAGGCATAGCCACAAAGCGGCTAAAAGCAAGGAGGTACCTTAGCCCACGGCACCCAGTTCTGCACGGGCTCCAGTGGTAACCACGCTGTAGTCTGGCATGATTTTCACAGCAGGTTCAGAGCTGCCTCTTCTCAGGTTGCGCATGCAGAGTATAACCAGAAGTTCTTCGGCTCTGAGGTGAAGAGGAAGCTCTCCACACTCTGCCCACAGAGCTTGGACAGGCGTGGAGACTAGGCTGCCAGAGACTATACAAAGGCTGTCATTCACAACAACTTGGAGCCAGTTGACACACACAGAAATGGAGGTGGTAATCAAGAATAGTGCAGACGAATCCCCTCTATGTGGCCAACAGATCACCTCGCTTGACAGACTTGTGACCGGCAAGAACCTAAAGGATGGACGTTCACGCTTGTACTCTCATCCTGAGATGCCGAACATGTGCGTTCCACTCAATACCACAGTCAAGCACAACATCCAGGTATTTCACCGAAGGCTTGGATTCAACTACGGATCCATTCACCGAACCATGCACCGAAGCGGCCCGCAGGGCTGGGGCAAGAGAAAAAACGGCCACTTCTGTCTTGGCAGGAGCAAGCGATAGCCCACGTCTTGATAATCGGTTAACAGCAATGTCCAACATGATTCATTGTGCACAAGAAACTCGAGATCATCTCCAGCCAACCAAAAAGCAACATCGTCTGCATAACGGACAATTTTGGCTGAGACCTCAAGGAGAACCTCATTTATGGCGACCGCAAAGAGTGTCGAACTAAGACAACTACCTTGCGGGAGGCCTCTGTCAGACCACACTGAAGTAGACCAGGAGTTTTCTGCCTTCGTGACATACATCCGTACCCCTAAGAGTGCAACCACAGTGCCTATTAGCTTTTCACTTACACCCATGCTGCACAAGGATGCACGAAACCAGTCAATCTCGGCAGTGTCGTAAGCAACCTTGATGTCAAGGAATACTGCTACGACAACTTTACCATGAAGCCAGGCTTCACGAATGCCAGAGAGAAGGTAGAGGACCGCGTCCTGCAAACTCCTGCCCTCTCGGTAACCGAACTGAATAGGAGCTAGCACATCATGATACTCAAGGAACCAGGCAAGACGATTTATGAGCATGCGCTCGTACGCCCTGTGCTGGCAGGACAGGAGAGCAATGGGTCTGTAAGTCACTAGACACGATCTGTCGGAGCCAGCCTTGTGAACTGGCACAAGGATTGTGAAAAGTCATGATTCCAGAACCGGGCCGCCATTTAGGAGGGACTGGAAAAGATAAAGGAGCTCAGGGGGAAGCTCATACAGGACTCTATAAGGAACATTATATATACCTGGGGCATTAGTGACCTTGCACTTCGATATCACAGCCTGAAGCTACAACAGTTTCCACGGAGCATCAGTGGTGTGACTGGATGGTAAGTGGGGAGCACTCTGTGGTGGTGGCTGCCCGCGCAGGAGGGCATTAACACTTGAAACCTTGCACTGAAGGCTTCAGGAAGATCCAAGCCTCTCAGAATAACTCTGTCTGGAAGCTGAGAGCTGTATACTCAAGATAGAGCCGCTTTCTTGTCTTGCACTCGAAGTGCAGACCACGCCTGCGCAAGCTAAACAGACGCCTTGACCAAGTCACAAAGATGACTGCCGTAGTTATTCTTCTCGACTCTCAAGAGGAAGGACGACTGTTTTACTGTCGCATTGTAGGCAACCCACCATTCCTCGCATGGAATTCGCTTCGAAAGACGGTAGGCCTTGCGCCTATCTCGAACAGCTCACGTGCACGCATGCATCCACCAAACCGGGTTAAGTTTGCACTAAGTTTTCTTCCGCATAGAGGCCTCTTCACGGACATGCAAGATGATCCAATCAAACAAGCAGGCGTTGTCAACACTGGGCTTGACACGGTGATCAGTGTTCCCTGGAGACCGACAGCTGACCGGGTGCAAGACAATCGGGAGGTGATCACTACCTCTTAGATCATCCGAAACGTGAAAGCGAAAATGCTGTGACAAACCACGAGAACAAAGAAACAGGTCAAGAAAATATTCTTGGACGAAATCTCCCTGCTAACGAATGAAAGTAGGTGTGCCATCCCTCGCAAATTCTAGACCTAGGTTGCTAATAGCACTCGGCAGACGACGGCTCAAGGTGCTGTTATGCAACGATCCATAATCATGATGATGAGTGTTGAAGTCTCCACCGAATATACATGGTTCCTTCAACTGACCTAACTAGGTCAACCAATCACGGACAGATGGGTTGCCCTTCGCGTGCACAAAAATGATTGTGACTTACTAGTTTAACATCCGCACTTTCACACCACAGGCATCAATGCCAGGACACTTCGTGAAATCAGTAACTAAATATGGCAATTTTTTCTTCGCAAAGATACCGACGTTGACGCCAGACTATACAAAATCTCCTTTTAGGTTAGAGTCTACACGACCAGCTTTATCGCGAGAATGCTGACTATATCTGATTGCTTTAAAATTTTGGCTAGTTCATGCATTTGATTTGTCAAACAGCGCGCGTTCCAAGACGCAATGGAAAAATTGGTAAAATCCTGGAACTTGTTTAGTTGAAGCTAGTCACTGTGTCAGACCCTCATTCCCCTGTTTCTTCAGTAAGAGCATCCACAATCATACTCTTAAAGGGTTTAAAGGGTTTAACGAGCGTTAACCACTCCTGGTCATCTGCCCGAAGCCCTAAGGCCCTATGTCTGCAACAGCCAGATACCCAGGCGGTCACCCACCCAAGTAACAATCCAGCCCAATGCTGCTTAACTTCGGGGATCTGACGAGAACCGGTGTTTCCAGCACTGCAAGGCCGCAGACAATCATACTTTGACTGTTGTCAACAATCAACGAAGAATTGCTATCAGTTTCAGTCGGACGAGAATTGCCAGCAGCATTCAGTTCAGTAATAAGACAAGCGTCAACAACTGAGTTTATTTGAGAATGCTCACCGCTACCAATTACGTCGTCTTGGGTAAAAACAAGTGTCAACAACTGAGTTTACTTGTGAATGCTCACCGCTACATCGTCTTGGGTAAAGGCGATCTCCCGGGAATGTTGCAAGTCGGTCACATCTGTCACTGCAGCAATCTGAGTTTTGGTACTTGTTTCTCGTGTTTTTTTAAGTTTCCTTTTTTTGCCGGGGGCTTCAACCATCCGCCACTATCATTATCATCCACGACGTTACTGTTGGTCGGACACTTCTTCTGGACATCTGTAATAGCCGTAAGATATGGTGCGCTGGTACTAAGGGTGCTCGGTCCCAGGGGGGATGCTCGGTCCCTTGGGGGCACATCACGCTGCTGTTGTTGCTGTTGATTACTGACATCTTCTCTTGTGCGCTCCTCTCTCCTCTCTGGTTGAGCATTTTGCGCTTCTTCACAAAGGTGTGCACATAAGTCATGGGGGTTCCTGTAACCACCACACGCAGAGCAGTAGATGCTGGAACACGTGAGCCGGAAATGCCCACGGATCCCGCAGGGGCACCTCTGCACCTCTGCGCGCGATCTAGCACAAATATCGATGCAGGCACACCACTCACAACCAAAATTTCTCGGACGTCATCCATAGTCTTACCGTCATATAACTTAAATCTCACCAGCCGTGTGCCTGACTCACAAACTTCTCTACCATGCACTACCAACTTCTCGAACGTATGTGTCTCAAGCAAGCTGAACTTGCCAACTGCATCACCTACATCCTTTTAGGAAATCCTGTGTGGGAGCCAGTGAAGTCTAGCTTTGATATGCTGCTCGGCCAGATCAAAAAGCTATGCCGGGCGACCGTTAACTGTCAGCTTGGCTCTCAAAAGTTGTCTCTTTACCGCTGGGGACCTGACCACCACTTCGAAGGCGTGGCCAGTGCGCAGTGATCCCACTGCCTCTACATCTTCTGCAATGGAGTAAAAAGGTTAGCCTTCACATAATCTACATTTTCCGGGCTGACAGAACTTAAGACTGCATAATAGATCTGAGTGACGTAGTATGGTGTGCTGTGCTCGTCACACAGCATTAAAACCGATCTAGACATGTCAACATTTGCAAGACTGCCTCCGTGGAGCTTGTGTAGCGTCAACAAACTGTGTGCTCGGTTCCGAGACCTCTCTTAGTCATCACCATTGTTTCCTTTCCCTTCTTGCGGAGGACTTAATGAAAGTGTGTCTCTCACTGATTGCAGCACTTCTCGTCATTCAGCATCTGCTCTTTTCGGCACACTTACCCCATGCATTTTTAAATCATTGTTCATACCATTGTTGTGGTGATCATCACCTTCGCCATTTTCTTCACTGGAGAACAGAGAGCCTCGACATTCGTATTCACTCTGAATCGTCTCACATCTTCCTCTCTGACTCCTCTCTTTCTTGCCTCTTCCATTACCAGGTTTATGATTGGACACCAGACCTGTGTTTATAGCCACACTGGTGAGCTGCTTCCTTTTCAAAAAATACTGGAGGATCGCATCTACATCCTCCTCCATTTTTTTCATCCTTCCTACCCTTCAACAACAACAATCAGATGCCAACAACTAAGCGCCATGGAAAGTCGACAATTTAAACTAGATGGGCGAAGTGCTAGCACGCTTCTAGATGGTAATTCGTAACTAGTTTTGTTTTGAGCTGTTACAACTTTAATTTTTTTATTTTTTGGAGGACCATTTACTGTTCCAGCTTTCTTTGATTTTCATGTGTTTTATTATTTACAAGACTAATAGCCAAATGTGTTATTTTAATATTAAATACAACAATGAAAATAAGCTTACATTGGAAATTATTTTCCTTTTTTTTAGTTTAAATAGAAGAGACATCTGATTGCGAGCAAATTGGCTTTTCATCCTGTTTATTTCAGATTACGTGTATCTCGATGTTTTGCTGCACGTATTTCATTATTTTCAGAGAAGCTTTATTTTGCTCCGTTTTTTTGTCAAAGGATGGCATTGCGAACTCTGAAAATTAAATGGGAATAGGATACATTGGTACCTTTGCAGTTACATTCCTCTTGATCTCCGAACCTTAGTGCTAAACTTGCTTGAAAAACATGAAACGTTCACGTTTTCCAAGCAAGTTAAATAGAAAAATTTATTTCTATGACAATAATAGCTTTATTTATTTAAAATTAATTTCTGTGGCAATAACAGTTAGTTTTGTATTAATAGGCGTCAAAAATCTCTCCATCAAACGTCGTTTCCTTTTTTTTACTGTCGCCGTATTACTTAGAGACTGAAAACAGCCACTCGTAGCTGGAAAGACACAAAGCAGGTCTATAGTTTGTTCCACATTATGTTTTCAGAAAACTGACTGGACGAGGACTCGTTTGCTTGCACTAAGAGTGAAAAAACATGTGGATATCACATTTGTAGACTCAACAAAGTTACTGTTACAGTTTACGAATGAAATGTTTACGGATTTTTTGCACTCGTAGTGGAAGAAAACGTGGCGTCATACAGTCAGTTTTCTGAAAACATAATGTGGAACAAAGTATAGTGTTGAACCATGCTCCTAAGGACAGATGCTTATGTTAAATCTACCCAGGTGATTAAAATTTCTCCCTTCATGTTAGTAAGTAAAACTGAAGAATTTTTTCTCCTTGTTTCAGATGACTGTGAATTTAAAGAAATCCCTAGTAAGGATAAAGGATTTTGCATTTTACTAGGAATAGTTTCGTACAAATACAATCCGAAAACAGGCAAATGCAGCGAGGGATTGAGTGGTGTTTGCAGTGATTATGTCAATAGTTTCAAGCAGTTAATTGACTGTGAGAAATGCGTACAAGGTAAGTAATAACTAAAAGAGTGTCATTGCGTGCGTGCGCCTTAGCCCTATTTTTCTGTTACTTACTTTTTTTTAACTTAGTTTCTTTTTAATTAAAGTTATATTACATCATATCAAAAACCAAAACTGGTAAAAGGGACCGCAAAGTTCCAAATGGTTCGGCCCTTGAAAGGAGTGATATCAACACATCAAAACCTTCACCAAGTTAATCGCACCGCTTTATAGTTCGAAGGTTAAATGAAAACCAGAACATTGCTACTTTCGGGAGCAATGTTCAAGTTTTCATTTAGCGTCCAAAGTATTAGTCAGTGCGATGTAACTTGGCGGTGTGTTGATACCACTCCTTTTAAGGGCCGAACCATTCGGAACTTGGCCGTCCCTTTTACCAGTTTTTGTTTTTGATATCACTTCTTTTTTTTTTATTATTGTGTGTTAGATTCAACTCAAGTAAAGTGCCACGTCAACAGTGCTTGAGTGGTAATTTTTCTAATATTTTAATTTCATATCACTCCTTAAGGCCAAATCATTCTCAACCTAGTCACCCCTTTATTAGTTTTCAGTTTTGTTTTAATATTTAAAACTTTTATTATCTAGTTCCTATCACTCCTTTGTGTGACCGAGCCATTCTCAACTTGGTGTCCTCTTTACCAGTTTTTGGCTTTATTTTGAAATTTTGTTTGTTTTTCGCGAATTGGACGTAGACACAATTTCTACGTTGTTTAGATTTTTGAGATACGTACGTCAGTATGCAGGGAGTCATTGTCCAAAGTTTGGCCATCCAATCAGAGATTATGCCGATGATACTAACAATGGTTATAACAATACTTTCGTACTTACGCGACAACTCGCAGCGTTCCCGTTACACCCCCAGGCTGTAAACCAGAAAAGGTTTGCAGTTCGTGTCGTACTGCAGCCACTCGTCATATTTCATGGCTGGAAAGCCTTCCCGCTATCTCGATATCAGTGAATAATCACCCTATGGAATTGACCTGAGGATGAGCGGACTAGAAGAAGAAAAAACTAGAAACTAGTAACACATTTGCAACGTTAATGAGGATCAAATTTCGCATTGAAAGCCACTTACAAGTTAATTTTTGTTAGGTGGGTCATTGCTCTCTATTTTACCACAATTTAAACTTTTGTGCCACATTATTATTTTCCCTCAAGTACCTGAAATGTGCCGAACTATACTTCAGGATATCGGACACTGACACTATGGGGGGGTTTGAGGCTTAATGGCGCGTCGACAGCTTGGTCATTAGCGCCAACCTCAGTCACATGCAGTGCAATGGTCCGAGTTGCCACTGCACCACACATTACAGAGATGTTATGCAAACCCCTAATCACTAAACTATGGCCCTGACACTATGGCTTCGTGCTACAATGGTTTACAACCTTGACAATTGAATTGATGTGACGGTTGTTGCTTAACTTGGCGCGAGATTTACGACCATATAACAGATAGTATGGTGTTACATTTCAGCTATTGTGCTAGTATTGTTGTATTACTGAATGCTACGTCAAGCTCAGCAAGGTAGCCAAGGAGCTTGTTATCCTTAGTTCTGACACGAACTCGTTTGATGGTTAAGGTGAGGTTTAACAGATCGAAAGTCAAAACAGCAAAAGAACACAAATTAACTTTCCTGTAAAGTTTCAGATAATGCTGTGTTGCTGTGCTGTGTAGTCCACATGAAACCTTACTGCTGTATTTAAATTTTTTTTCCTTATTTTAAGTTTTTCCACACGATAGGTCAGCTAATGATTGATGCATTCTACTTGGCAAAATGACATCACTGGAAAATGGTTAAAAACTAATCGTCTTAGTATCAGTTAGCCGATGGCGTTCGGCCAATGTATTAAGACTTTCGCTGTTTACCCGAGTGGCGAAGCCACGAGGGAAATAATGGGAAAGTCTTACTGCATTGTTGCCGAACGCCATCGTCTAACATATTTGGACAACGCCGAGTTGAATCTTTAGTGAACGAGCTATTGTTGCAATAAAGCGACAGTGTTAGTGCATTGTTGCAGAACCATCGTCGAACATATTTGTACAACGACGATTAAGTACTACATTAAGTCAGGTTTAGCTGTTAGACACTCTAGATTAGGGTAGGGGCTTTGCAGGTTGGATAATGATAAACTGTTACAACTAATAAGTACGACTTTTAAGTCAGGTTTAGCTGTTAGACATTCTAGATTAGGGTGGGGGCGTTGCAAGTTGGATAATGATAAACTGTTACAACGAATAAGTACGACATTAAGTCAGGTTTACCTGTTAAACATTCTAGATTAGGTTGGGGGCGTTGCAGGTTGGATAATGATAAACTGTTACAACGAATAAGTACGACATTAAGTCAGGCTTAGCTGTTAGACACTCTAGATTAGGTGGGGGAGTTGCAGGTTGGATAATGATAAACTGTTACAACGAATAAGTACGACATTAAGTCAGGCTTAGCTGTTAGACACTCTATATAAGGTGGGGGCGTTGCAGGTTGGATAATGATAAACTGTTACAACGAAT
>JAHWFP010138904.1:0-12488 GCA_023313725.1 Lithobius niger
AGGAAAAGCAGTCTTATCAGTCTTGTGAGGAAAAGCAGTCTTAACAAGCTTGTAAGGAAAAACAGTCTTTATCAGTTTTGGGTTTGCCGTAAGATTGCTTTTCGTTACAAGACTGTTATGACTGCTTTTTCTTACAAAACTGTTTAGTAACCATGACAACAACGCGGACGCAAATTTTCTCCTCGTGCCTCGCGACACGACGTACGATGCTTGCAACGTGACATCGTCGATTTATGACAACAAGAAAACAATTTTTACTGCAGTTCACGACGACGGACAGATTCCTGAATACCGGCATTCGAAGGTTTGTCTTCGATTCGATAACTACGACATGGACGCCATGTTGGATTTTGAATTCTCGCTGCGAGTTGCTATTTATTCTGCCGTCGTTTGATCACTGCTAGGAGCTGTTTTCTCAGCGAGAAGAGCAAATTTTGGAAATAGCGTGAAATGGCAACAATGTTGTAGCAATGTTTAATATGACTGTTGCACTTTGTTCCTTGTCCGTGTTGTTATTTATGATACATTTAATTTGTTGTCTATTACCACATTCATTTAATAGGAACGGGAAATTAATCGTAAATAAATAACGGTTGTCTAGCAAATAGCTTTCGGCGAGCGAGAAGATCTCGTTGCGTAAACGAGCCCTAAGCCATTCGAGAGCCGTGGAATAGCTCGATCCAGCGAGTGGTATAAGCTCAAGCGAGCGGATCTGTCTGGAGAAATGGAGAACGCAAAGTTTACACCCGTATTTGCGACCGACTTCCGAATTTCCGCCCCGCATCCCGGATGTTGGGATATGGGTGACGCCGGCCTTCGGCGGGACCAGAAACAAGGAGGAAAGAAGAAAAACTACGATAAAATTGAAGAAAGAACGGAAAAAAATGGTAATGTGTAAAAACTCGGAAACCCGTAACTGAATCAAGATCGCATAAAAATGATGCTGGAGGCATGGCAGTAAAATGGGAATGGCCTGTGGAAGTCAAATTTTTAAAACTTTTTCGAGGTTAACGACCTTCTGCTCTTTCTAGGCATGGTGTAGTGCCGTTTTTGACTTCCCTGGTGCAGCCACTGGTTCTGTCTTCCAAAAATGAAAGTAGCTCTTGATATGTAGTTTGGTTTCACTGCCTTTTTTTTTTCTTCTTTTAATCATATCATTTCGCGCATTCCTAAGGCGTTTTCCTTCTTCTTTCAATGTTGTGTACGCCGAATGATCTGAAAAGAAAACGAAATAAGCCTAAACAGATTCAAAGACAAGGTCATACAGTGCAGCAGATAAGTTGGAATGGCTCTATGCCTGCCGAAACAACAAAAATATAGTTGCAATCAGTCCACGCTACAGCAAGGGTAAAATACGTAAAGGTAGGGTGGCGTCATCGTGGGTATAGGCCTCTACCCAGATGAGTGTATACGTTTATGCTTATGTTTATGTTTATGTACTGTGCGTAGGCAGTCATTCCCACTACAGCGTTGATCCTTGCGTTGACCGAACAACGTCAGCCAATAGCGTAGCACATGGTCCAGCAACAAACGAGCCCACACAATAACTAAAATCGAGTGCTTTGATTATTGTAATCAAAAAAGGCTATTGTGCATTTAAACAAAGAGCTGGCAAGCAACTGTTTTTTTTTTGTTTTTTTTTATTCTTTATTTGAGCCTATTGGTCTCGCACCACGCGCTCACGATAAACATAGCTAAACACTACTACAAACTACACTACTACACACGTATGCCATAACTCAACTCAACTCAACTACACCCACTAGCAAACCCCAGAGACCAGCCTCCGGGCTGGTAAGAAAACTGTCAACACTCAAAACGACCCGTCGCCCTATACAAAACCTGATAACAGCACGTAAAGTGCGACGAGTGCTGACATTGTCTGGATGGACTAGACAACTGTCTTCAAAGAAATAAACAATCGAGGAATGAGAGACAAATTAGCGGCCGAACCGGGTAAACAAATGGATATCCAGCGATCGATCAAGGCCGTTGGCAAGCGATCGGCCGGCAATCACCAGCTAAAATGTCTAAAACTTAAAGTTTAACTCTTGTCCACGTAGTTTTAAACCCATGCTATCGCCTAATGTTATAATTTTGCATCACGTCAACGAATTTGTGAATCGATAATGTGTCCTGAATTTAAGAACACACACATTATTCACTGTGATCGGCACACATCGCCGAGTGAAGACCAGGCGCCATGATGGTAAAGCGTCACGTGCATCCCTCTTTGTGATTGGCCAACGCGGGGCTGAGCGCACGGCTCATTAATAATTTGCTCTCTGCGAAAACTGAACGTTTACGTACCAGCGTCGCGTCGCGCGAAGCCTGGAGGGCATGGTTTCCGTGGCAACGACCCTGCGTAAGCGTAGACATAAGCGTAAGCGGCGAGTATGGGAATCCGCTTTATAGCTCATCAGCAGTTCGTGTTGTCAGGAATGCCAGAAGTAAAAAAAAAAGATCTTGATGCAGCAGGTAAGTTGGAAAGCCCCTATGCCTGCTGAAACAACAAATAGTTGCAACCAGGTCACTCTACAGTAAAACTAAAATACGTAAAGGTTTTGTGACGTCAATGTGGGTAGCTTCTCAACAGTTCGTGTTGTCAGAAGTGCCAGGAGTAAAAAAAAAAAAAAGATCTTGATGCAGTAGATAACTTGGAAAGGGCCTACGCCTGCCGAAACAACAAATAGCTACATCTGGTCACGCTACAGTACAAGTAAAATACGGTGACATCATCGTGGATAGCTCCTCAACAGTTAGTTTTGTCAGGAGTGCCAGGAGTAAAAAAAAAAAAGAAAGAAAAAGATCTTGATGCAGCAGATATGATGGAAAGGCCCTATGCCTGCCAAAACAACAACTAATTTCAATCAGGTCACACCACGATTTTGCTACATTCACTATAACCTATGTATATGTTGCAAAAGATATTTCGCGCAGGATGCGCGAATATAAAGATGAGATATGTCCTTTTAAGTAATACGGGAGGGGGGGAAGAGGGAATTAAGGCGTAATGGCGTGTCGACAGCTCTGTCATTAGCGCCAACCTCAGTCAGAGAGCGCCATACATTACAGAGATGTTAACCAAACCCTAGATCTCATCTAATCGTAAGTAATAGACCAGGTGGACGCGCTGGCTTCCCTCAAAACATTAAAAAAGGTAGTGTAATTTTCAAATCCATCGTATTCTTCCTGCGGAACACTAATAATACACAAGTATCGCTCATTAAACCTACTTCAAAGCAAAAAAGTCCAAGTCAGAAATTATCTAATCTAATAACCTAAAAGACATTTTAAATGTTTTACCTCAAGTTTAAATTTTAGTTAAAGTTGGAAAATTGTGAGGGACGCTTTTTTTTTCCTTTATCTATGTCGTACTGCTGGTAAAATAGCGGAGCTCTAATCTTAAGATAACGAACCTTTGTTCGTGTAGTGACGTTTTCAACAAGTTGTTATATCTATTGTTATAGTTGACTTTACGTATCTGTAAAGTCCCCGAAGTTAAGCAGCATTGGGCTGGATTGATACTTGGGTGGGTGACCGCCTGGGAATCTGGCTGTTGCAGACATAGGGCCTTAGGGCTTCGGGCAGATGACCATGTTAACGCTCGTTAAACCCTTTAAACCCTTTTTTTACGTATCTGTGTCCAACAAATGTATGTTCTTCCAGTTTTAATGCCTTGAAATGCCCATGAAAAGGCCGAAATATCGCAGTTTTGCATTAAACTATAACCCATATGTTCTGTGATGTCGACCCATGCATCCTTCATATTTAAAAAAGTAAAGTGCAATACCATTTACACGGCAGGCGTAGTATTCAGTTCCGAAGAATACAATTACTCGGCCGATCGTAGATGCTGGAATACTTTATTTTCAACCTAAAATGCCGAAAACGTCACTTAAAATCATGTCTGTTATACAAAGTGCCATCTCTTGACAGTAAACATCGTTTTTGTAAGCTTCCAAAGTCTATCAACAGATGGCGCCACTTAACGCAACCAAACGAATCGCACACGGAAGCTTGCGAATGAATTCGCCGCGGACGAAAATATTTAACGTAGGAATTTTCTTTGTATTTTTTTTCTTTTAATGCACGAATACTCCCTTGTCTTTAATTTCAACCAAATCAGAATAAAACTTCGATCCTTAGCGTATGTCAAGCTGAAAAACATGTCAGAGACTAACCGACAGACACAAAAACATTCATATTCAATCGAGTATTACGGCCTTATTTATTACTAGCCATATCGGTCACTTCGCTCACTCCTCGTCGAAATTTCTTCTCCTATATTTTCTTTGATTGCAAGAGCATCACAAAATCGTTGTACTGATTATTTCAATGCAAGCTAATTGCAATTGTTGCTCACAGTTCCTTCATCATATTCCTCAGTACGTCTGCATTTCACCGATATCATTCAAAACATACAATTTGTTTCTTTCTTTGCACGTTTGTACGTCTTCTCCTCCAGAAGTAATCCCTTACGAAAGTGAGAGATGAAGGATTGAGAGAGCAAAGCGAAACACACATTGAAAAGGTTTAGTTTACGTTGAAATCGCTCGCTTTGCTCGCTCAATCAACGCACCTCCGTGCTTTAGAAACACGAATGTTTGACACCCTTTTAAAACCGGCTCTATGGGTCTGATTTTTCCATGCATAAGGTCAGGTAATACAAAACCAATTTTAAAATCTTTACGTGGTATGTTGCAAAATACGTCGTCCTTTTAGGCTATGTTTTTGCGTGCATCCTTTTCCAGATCATCTCAGTACGTAACTAATAGCGTCAATTCGGTTTGTTTGTCACGAATTTTAACCCGTGCATGAAGAAACTATGACGTCATGAACAAACATCATGAGGGTAAAAAAAATTGAAGTTATTTTTCGGGTTTTCGCGTATTTGAGGGTCATAAAATAAAGCTACAGCTATGAAAATAAGCCTAACCGAAACAATTTAATAATCTTTCATTTGGTCCTACTCCCATCTTTGTAGATGCCTTGGTTCAAGAGGAGTAGACGCACAAACAATCACTCACACACAAACACTAAATCTTAAAAAAGATTTAGATGACTATTATTTTGTCACCATTCGTCTGTAAATGTCATCTTGTACTTCAAATGCTTGTATTCAACATGTGCTGTTAGATGAGGATAATAAAATATTGAGCAAAGCTGCGTGTGGATTGTTACTGAGAACAATCAGTTATTAACTGAGTTGTTCATTGTTGGTTTACTGCCGCCTAACCATTGTTAATGGACGTTCCCGAAAAGCATTTGAAAAATTTTTTGGTTAACAATCCTTGACGTCATGTATTGTCGTGTGATTGTTGCAAACGGTCAATTTTCGTTAATTTGGGGCATTTAGGACCTAAATTTGAATTTAAGAATACGCCTAAGAGAAATTCGGAGAATCTTCCTTTCTTCCAAACCCTTTCTACAATTTGTGAGGCTACTATTTCAAGAGGAGTAGAAGGACACACATATAAATAAATAAATAAACACACTGAACGATTTTAATTAAGTTAGATTTTTTTTTGAATAGGGGAAATAACGCGTAAGCTTTCACTTAAAATAAAGAATTTGCTATCTAATCCATTTGAAGGGAGTTTTCTGCATTTTTGTAGCCTTTTTTGTAGCATTTTTGTACTTGCAGAATCCTAAATCCGCATTTGAAAGCTTCCCTTTTCAATTTGGTTCGAACGTAAAAAAAAAAGATGTCGCTCTCACTGTTCATGTTTTTTCACTCTACGTTAAAACGTGGACCTTTTTAAAGTAATGTGTGCTGTAAGAAAGGGACTGCATGACCTACTTTCGAAAGTCTAAGAAGAGGGTAAAACTACGCGTCTTTTAAAGGTTTGAATATATAAAAGTTATGTTTTCGTTTCTTAGCGTGTTGCGTATTACAGTGTCAAAAAACAAACCGAAAAAAAAAACATAAAAAAAATCTCATTTTCTAAAAAGCTTTGCGGGGTCACTGCTCGAATAAACCGTTGCGAAAATTCTTGCCGACTGGTAGAAGCCCGCGTGGAATCCAGGCTAAAGCCGAACTCTCCCGTGGTTTAAACGCAAAGCTTCCCGTGGTGTTTTCCGTCGAAGCCCGCGAGTTCAGTTGGTTAAGAGGTCTTGCCAATGTCAGAAAAAAATCTTGTCGTTTGAAAGGATAGTGGTCACGAAGTTGGCCACTATTCGCCAACATTTATAATGAAATTATTTTACAAGATTAACTTAAAAGCGCTCCAACGCAAAACAGTTCTAAAAATCTAAGAAGAATCGTAAGATTTGGAAATTGGTTGAATTTGGGTACAAACTGAAGAGTCTTCTACCATTACCTGAAAACGAGATGCGCGTATTTGTACGTGTCGTACTCGCATTTTTTTTATTGTAGTACATTAGTTCTGGTTAAAATAATAGTAATAGTAATATAATCTTTGGTGCAGTTGCACGCAGGTCAGGAAAAGACCCTGCTAATAATGTTGCACAGTAGCATTTAATCTCAAAAACAATGTAGACAATAATTGTATCCACTCGCGCTGGAACTGATTATGGAACGGTTCCTAATTTAGAATGGCATAACTTGCCCTAACACCACACCATCTAGTATGCCCGGTTTTCGGACGATATATTCGACCTAGAAAGTAAAAACACCTTCTCCAATTCTTAATTCCAACCGCTCTTATGAATACGCCATTCTGCTCAGCTACACTGGTTGATTACTGGCAATACGTACTTTTCCTGTATTTGTAGCATCAACATGGAGGGGGGATTGAGGTTTTACTGACGCGTCGACAGCTAGGTCATTAGCGCCAACCTCATCCACAGTGCTGTTGCAATCCATCGTGAGTGGCATGCGACCCAATGGCATTCAGGAGGGATAACCCCCCCCCCCCCTCGAAAGGAAGCAATGGATAGGGTTGGTGTGACCGATACGTGAATGGGCTAACATCAACTCTTCCTGGCGACTGTGGTGAGAAGCCACAACTTATTGCTGTCTAGTGTGTGCTACAAGGCTTGCCCAGCAGCGAGCAATTTCGGACAAATATAGACTTGGAAAAGCGTCTGAGGGAACAAGGTGCAGATCTCATTCGAGAAGACCAGAAAGCGCTTCTTTTGCTGCAGTATCAGCGTGCTAATTCCCAGCTTTCCCGATATGGCCCGGGTTCCAGGAGAAATCACAGTCTTCTGCTGGCCATGCAAGCGGAAAAAGCAGAGCGTGGAGGGCCTGATCCAAACGTGCCAAAAGCGATCTCTTATGACAAACGTCTGGATGAATAGTCAACATGGAGTGGTTCATATTTCCAGATATTTAATGGGGTTCGTCTGACTTACAACTGCGAGTAATATTGTATTAAGCGTCATGTCGAAAGCACATTTCTGGACATCCGATTGGTAAATTTGGCTCAAACGTGAATTCGAGTTTTAAGCCCGTGCTATAAAAAGTTGGAGAATCGTCGTTGACGATGGCTGCAATAAAACAGCATTGGCAATAATGTTATACGTCTTCATTTGTAGTGACCACTGACGATCGGAGAGTATTTCGTGTAATTTACACAAAGTGGGTATTATCTATGAGTAGTGTTTACCAGCAAATTGCGTTCTGGTGGCTTTCTTATGCCGTGGTTTTCCTACTTTGAACGTAAACTTAATTTCTACTTAAGTCCCAGTTATTTCACCAACACCAATTTCACTGAACGGGAGATTTGAAAGACGGACATTTCACAGACCTATAAAGAGTAAAAAAATTGAATTAGTTTAGGTACTGGTACTGATCGGCTGTTTGCCTTATTAGTCTAGTTGAAAAAAAATGTATGTATACGTAACAGTTGGCTTGCAGATATATGATAAGATGTAGATTTGGGGTTTGGTTAACATCTCTGTTATGTGTGGCACAGTGGCCAACTGGGCCACTGTACTGTGACTGAGGTTGGCAGTAATGATCTAGCTGTCGATGCGCCATTAAATCTCACCCCCCCCCCCCAAGCAGATTACCACCGAGAACCTTTGAATTATGAAAAAGGAGCTGTACCACTGAACCACACTATATATATGTAGTTGTCTGAGAAATGGCTATCGGTGAAATGTCTGTCTTAAAATGTCCGTGTCTGTGAATTGGCTGCTAGTGAAATGGCTGTCGGTGAAATACCTGTCTTTAAAATGTCCATGTCTGTAAAATGCCTGTCAGTGAAATATCCGTATTTGTAAACTGGCTCTCAGTGAAATAGCTGTCGAAATGTCCATGTCTGTAAACTGCGTGTCAGTGAAATGGGTATCGGTGAAATGACCCAGCCCCCAGTCACAACTCCTCGTGGTTGAATCATGAATATCTAAATATCTAAATCACGAGTATCTAAACATACACGATTTAACAAAGCCCACCCAATTTCGGCAAGGCCTGGTCGACGGCTGATCTTTGCGGGCTTCGGTACCCCGTGTGTTGCCTTACGGTCGTAGCCTAGGCTACCCCGCTTTTGAAAACTATAAGAAGTTAATTACAATGTGTTATCAGTATTTTTGATAGATTACCACATTGTGCTACGTGGCACATTAATAATTTTGGACAATTTTAGAGGCTATAAAAGGGTGCGTTTCATGCGTTTCATACGAGTAATAAAAGTCAAAAGTGAGTTTTATCAGTTTACCTCGCTTCGTTCATGGCTGCCCAAGCCGCAGATTCTGAAGCAAATGGCAGTTGTGTGGAGGAATGTTGTAAAACCTGGCTTACATCTGACAATGTTCGAAGAACAGTTTTGATAAATTAAGAGGCCCCCGTGGAGCACATTAGCTGGTAATTTTCGGGTTATCGTACGTGAACGCGTTGTCGATTCGTATATTGTTCTGACAAATCTGATTCGCGTAGTACATCTTTTGGGTGATACGCTGGTGATTTGATATGGCATAACACGTGGTTAGGAAACGTAAAATTATGCCATACGATATAATTGTTACCTGTTTTCTAATTACGACGGGAAAAAGTATACTTTTCTGATCAACGTTTCTCCTTCCCTGAACATGAAATCCGAAGTTCAAGATTCCTATTGTTTACAGCGATATTGTCTATTTATTTCAAGACTCGTCACGTAGTGCTTGGAGTCGTTTAGCTGCAGCACAACTTAAGTGTTCACCCTGTATATTGTTCATTTTGCCTGAAAGAGTGTACAAAAGAGTTCAAATTTATCATATCAAAGTTTACAGTCACCTTATAACTATAGCAGTACGTGACACATTTAGCTGCATCACAAACTTAACTGACCACCATGTATATTGTTCATTTATCCTGAAGGAGTATAAAAACGGGTTCAAATTCATCATATCAACGTTCACAGTCGAGAGAGAGGGAGAGAGAGAGAAACGGGGCTTTATTGCACAAACAGTGAGATACAAATAAGAAAAACATGGTGAATAAGACCGAGGTCTTTTAAGTCGCCCAAGACAACATCAAATACAATAAATACAATGTAATGGATAATGAGAAATGCAAAAAAATAATAAAAAATAAAAAAATAAGCACTTTTGTAATGTAGTGCACAATGCAGCTAGCAATTGATAATCACGGGCCTTATAAGTAGCAGTACTTGACACATTTAACTGACCACCATGTATATTGTTCATTTTGCATGGAAGAGCATACAAAAGGGCTAACATTTATAAAAAAGTATACAGTCCCCGTACAACTTGCAGTACTTGAGCCTCCACTTGCACTGTGACTGAGTTTGGCACCCAGCTGTCAACGGTCCATTGAGCCTCAACCCCTATTGCCTCCCTCCCCGCATTTAGCAGCATCACATCTTAACTGACCACATTGTGTATTGCTCATGTATGTTGTGCTTGGTTCTGGAGTTAACCGAAGAAACAATTTAACTCCACAAAGCTACAGTTAAACATGTGCTCGTTGAAGTTCTATGATTTGCAATTCTTGCAATGACCCTCAGATATCACTCATCCTGCGAATGTTTAATATTACCAAGATTCATACTGTCATTATGAGATCTGGCGGAAGTCCTGTTACTCTCATCACCGACGCATTCCTGTCTTCAACTGTGTGCAACTGAAGAAAGCGAGTTTAAGCAAGATTAATACCCACCAAAAGTGCGTGCCCCCCCTCACTTGATCAACTTCCATCCCCTTACATGGTATCTACTAGTGGACCCTGGAGGGAAGGTTTTTACAAAAGCCGTCGGAATTCCAACGATGGCGGGGCTGCCGTTTATGTTCCATTAGGAAGGGGAATGAAGACTGGAGAACTCACTTCGCCATCCCTGTGGGTTGGCGTTTTCATTGTTCAAATTCATCATGCAGCGAGGGAAAAAAAATCATTATTCCCTATTTCATTCGCCCCATGACATCGCTGGGTAGCTGGGCCGGTTCGTTCGGCGGGAACATTGGTAAGCTACGGTCGCATCGAGGCGGCTGCTTCGTCTTTTTGCTGAATAAGCATACTCGAGGTCTTCTCGTTCCAGCAGCAGACGGCAAGACTGTTCGTTTTCGTGCCGACAAGGTTTTTGTAACTCTCTATTTTTTTTTTTTTTGAATGAAACTAGCTGGCAAGCTCTTGATTCTGTCTGTCCTTTTCGGTTTTGTCAACCCACGTTTTTTGTTGTCGCCGCCGATTTTCTCTTCTTATTCTAATATTCTTCGCGGCCTACACGTCGTTTGGTAGTGAGGGCTCAATGCTTCGTCAGTTTGGTGAAGCCACTAGTAGACAATCGTTAAAACCACAAACATGACGAAAAAATACTCGATGTTTTGCTCGCTAGTTTGTGAACTTTATATGCAGCACTATAACACTGCTTGATATAGGAAGCAATAACTAGTTATACTTGTGCAATTCCATTGGTAACTGAACAGGGAAAATTGTATTTTTATCATTATACATTCTGCAGAAAATTTCCCTGCTCTGTTGCAAAATTGAATCTCGTGACCAGTAGCACGTTGCCTGAGTGGATACCCTGGCTACTTATTTTAGACAGTGTCACAGTGCTGCATATAAGCCTAGTTTGAATGTTTTTTGATTTTTTGCTATATGAACAACGTTGACTGTTACATACTTTCAACTATTTTCGTGTCCTGTTGAAAAGGTTCGCTAATTAACGAGCGAAATATCCAGTGTTTTTCCTTCATGTTTATTGCTTTTTAAACCATTGCACACTATTGCTTTTAGCTTCATCAAATTGGTATTCTTTGTATTTCTACCCATTCTGTCTTCTTTCGTTGCGTCACATCTGCCGCTTGGAAATTTGGGTGGGTGTATGCCTCGTGCATCGTCTCTGTTATTATTATTTTCATTATTATTATAATTACAGGTTAGTACAAGTTAGTACATTGATAAGTTAGTACAAAAATTAAAAAGAATGATACCTATACATTATACAATTTAAAGGATATATTGAACCAAAAAAATAAGAAAATGATTTTTGAAGCACTTATTATGTCAAACATAAATTATGGACTGACGGTATATGGAATGACTTCAAGCAGCATTATTACACAAATATAAAAAGTAACAAATAAAACAATTAAAGAACTCTTTAAAAATAAAAAAAAACGCAACATTGCAGATAAAAAGTTAGGAATCATGAATACTGATACTACATTAAACTGGAGCATTATAAATACAAACTATTTGAAAACTGAAAATAAAGTAAAACTAAATAGAAGTATAAGAGAGAATAAAAAATGGTTACACGAACCTAAATGGCGAAATTCGTATGGTAAGAGAGCCATGGAATTTCTTATACCATCAAAATTTAACAAAATTCCAACGGAACTAAGACACATCCAAAATTATAGTGAAATGAAACACAAGATCAAAAAGATTAGCGGGTGTTTCATCAAAAAATGACTGAGGTAGGGGCTAATGACCTAGCTGTCGACACGCCTTTAAGGCTCAATTCTCACCAAAAAAATATGGTTTTAGAACATGGCCCCCTTCTCCCTGAAAAAGGAGGTAGTTACGGCCTTGTTCACTCTCTCTACCCGTTTTTCTACTTATCATTTGTACTCTTCACTTTTGTTAGCTAAAATGGAGGCGGCAATATAAAGCCGAAAATAACTATGTGTTGACGTGCCCTTTCTTTCATTTCTTCTCTTCTGTTTGGGAAATTTGGCAGATTTTGCTGTCGTACCTCTCGTGAAACAGCTCACTGCGGATCATCGCCCTACTAATCTTTTTATTTTTCTGCTGAAGTCCTTGTTTTTTGTTCGATTGCATTTAATTTTGGTGTGGATTAGTGTGTCATGTTTTTTTGTCCTTTTGTTGTTTTATGTGTTGCTGAGTGGCAACCCAGGATAATTTTCTATTCCTGTGTAGCATTGCATGATACTTTCATTGTGTATGTCGTGCACATTTAAAATTATTTAAATGTCAAATGTATTCTTTCTTCATCCTTCTATTCTGTATAACCTTCCTCTTCTGGTAGGATGCATTTAGGTGCTTCTGCACTTATGTTATACGTACATCTTCCTCTTCTTTCTGACCTTCTACGTATTCGACTTCTTGT
>JAHWFP010138908.1:20610-34871 GCA_023313725.1 Lithobius niger
ACTAAAAAAAAAAGGCAACCCAGCAAACGAGAAATAATTCATAAAGCTTGGTATTTTAACTCTACCATTTGGCCTGTTGGCCTTGACGTCTTTCGGTTTTTCTGGTATGGCGAAACCTGTGGACAAATTAAACAGATTTTTTTTGATAATCAGCGCCAATAATCAGCGAACTAAAGCCAGAAGACTGATGTATACAGTTTTGTAAATGGTAGCAGTTTTGGGTTGTGAGAGTGGGGCACCGCGAGTTTTTAACAGTACATAAGTAAATAAAATTCTGTCCATCATAATTCTTAGATGGCGACATGTTCCTAAGAGAGAATGCCATGCGATCTTTTTTTTCCCCGTGGAATAAAGGGATGCTAAAAAATATTTTCAGCAAAAAAAAACTGGTGTCCATCTTTTTTTCGATAAAAGTCCTCCTTGAGGTTGGTGGAGGGACGTATTAACTTATTGTTCGTGTCGGGTGAGGGGTGGGAGGCTAGTGAGGTTCAGCGTTCACTTAACTTTCCAGTAGACAGTCAAATTTAACGTTTATACTCAATACCGCAAATACACACTGTGTATAAAGTGACCAGACAGCAACTTAAATTGTAATTACAGTTAAGATAATGAATGAATGCAACTTGTAATAGTAGGATTTTTCGAAAAAATTAAAGGAGAATTTAGTTATTCTATTAACTCTTTAACAACTTCACATTCAATTTTTTTTATTGTACCCACGACATAGCACATTAGTAAAAACTCGAATGTTGCTAATTATTTAAGAAAAAACAAGGAATGAGAAAAACAAAACTGCATTTTTCCAGTCAGAAGTCAACTACCGTCAAACAGCGGTGGGTGAAGGGGATGGAAAGAAAATTTAACTCAGGAAAATTTCAGCTCGGCCAGGATATCACTGATAATTTCATTAGTGCAAGCTTTTGAATACAACCTGCAACTTCATTTGTTCAAAGGCCATCTAGCTGGTGAAAAGCCGTGATGGCGGCTACGAAAATCCATTAAAAAAACCTTTTCTGGCTTGAGCTTCCGCACCCGGTTGATTTAAAACGAACCGGTTATAAATCCTATTCAAAATTAAATTATTTCATGTAAAAATCAATCTACTTAAGTTAGGGAAAATCCAAGATGATAACCAAAGTGTATAAAAATTTGCATTGATTTGTAACTTTTAAACCGTTGATCAGAATTTAAAGAAACAAATCACAAATAATATTTGGATTATATTTTAATACCGAGAAGGTTGCTTTAATATTTTACGTAAACTTGGCTTCCCTGACTCATATATTAATGGCTGTCAAATACAGGTGGGACAAATAACACTTACCAGCAGACCATCATTGCAAAAGTAATGCTATAAGTTTCTTAATGTTTCTTATTCTAAGTTTATTTTATCATTACATTATTATTATCCTCATCCATCATCATAGTAGGAAGGTATGCTCTTATAGTATTGTGAACACTATAAAAGTGGTTATAAACTAAGCAATCTGTTTTTAAGACGTATTGAGCAAAGTGACTAGGATTTATCCACTTTAGCTTTCGTAATTTTTCGTTTTTGTCGTCTCTGGTCCTTGCAGTGCACATACACGCATTACTGCTTTATGTTCCTTCTGTAAATACTGAAAAATAAAATACCATATAAAATAAAACATTACTGTTTTTGTCACAATTTCTGAAAGTTGTTGTTTAACGAAAACGTCAATGTTTATTGTGCGTCATAAAATAAATACTAGCCATCTGTTTTAAAAAAGGGGGTGGGGGAAAAAGTACATATATAGGCTACATACAGGGTGTAACTGAGTGGACAGATTGTATGAATGAATGATTTATTTATTTATGAATGAGAGATTGCATGGTCCACCTTTTAACACCTCGAATCTAAATGAAACATTCACGAGCTTATAAGAGCAATTAAAGGGTCATTTGTATGTGATTGATTGACGTTTGTCATTTACATGTCAGTTCAAGGTCATCACATTTCTAGCTTTTTTACCTTAGCGTAATAGACCATTGGTGTAAATATGAAAGATTTAGGGAATCATTAGACAATACCTCCGCAAAAATGCCAACCCCACTCACTTAACTGCTAACAATATGGAGAAAAGAAATGCTTGTGTTACGCCGTCTTAACGGGCCGTGTCAGTATGGCTCAGTGATAAAACCTCAGCAAGGCTACGTAAGTCCGAAAGGCAACGTAAATAGGTTTGCATTCGTGTGTACTTTATTGTGTGTAGTATATGTATAGATAGACACAGGGCCGACCAGAATGGGAGCGTAAACGCGGCTTCTGTCCCTAGGCCCGCACTTCAAGGGCCCAAGAAAAGGAATAAAATAGCAAAAAGGGTGTTCAGTGTATTTACTTGCACAAGAGGTCCTGAATTAAGAGGGGCCCAGTGTGGTACATGAAAATCGACATGAAAAGGCACAAAAAGCAAACAAAGAAAGAAAAGGTTCTTCTCCAACGGCTCTAAGCCTAAAACCAGAGAGAGATGTGAGGGGGCCCACAGAAAAATGTGAAGCCCTCATCAGACCACTGGGCAGCCGTATCCATCCACACACACGAAAAGAGTATAAATGTGTGTATGAAAGAAAGTTGCTAATCTAAAGAGAGCCTTAAGACATCCCTCGGTTTAATATTTTTATTTGGTCACTACACTAGGCTTAGTGCAGACATTCATTTAACCATCCTTCGGTTACATAGGCCTGACTCTGTTATGGAACCCCTCTTTGAACCAACTCTCTTGACAACATGCATCACGAAATCAGATGGGAGAGAAACTATGGACCTTATATTATAACAGGAAAATTCTACATCCAAGGCTAACATTATTACTCGTTGTTACAAGGTTAAATGTTTTTCTCGTTCATAATGTTAGCCTTGGATGTAGAATTTTCACGTTAGAATGGTCCATAGTTTCTCTTTCCTAACTGATTTCGTGATACATAATTGTTATGAAGACAGTTGGTTCAAGAGGGGCGCCATAACTGGTTCGTGCCTTAGTCAGGCCTACGTGACGTAAGAAGAGTTCATCGAATGTCTGCACTAAGCCTAGTGTAGTCATCAAATTAAAATGTTAAAAGCGAGAGATGTCTTAGGCTTGCTTCTCACGTCGCCATTCAGTGGCGCTTCCTAGAATTGCCACTCATAGCACAGCATAGAATAGAGTATTAGCATTCACACGTGTGGCACCACAGAAGTGCTTGGTGCCGCAAAAGATCAAAGTGCAACTGCCAAAGAAGCGCCACTGAGTGGCGACGTGTTAAAGGAACGTAAATCCATGTTTGCTTTCCTGCACGACTCAGTTTTGCAACATTAGTTCAAACGTATGTAAATGTTGCCAACACATTCATTTTCTTGTTTTTTCTTGCGTGCGAGGTGATTTGGCGACATTAACAACCTGTGGAAATGTTGCCAACTGCAATCTCGTCTGTCACACGATAAACCGGAAGGATTTATGTCCTTTTAAGCCAGCCTTATTTTCTTTTCATTAACAACTTTCTTTGAATCTAGTAAATCTGGTTCCTAAAGAGGCACACTACTAAGAAGGATAACGGTGATTTGTCAAAGTTATGGTGCCATTACATGAAAATAATTTCTCTATATTTAAAACTGATACATATTGTTTCTGCAACCTAAGTGTTTTTTATGGGAAAAACAAGCCCATTTTGCTGGCCCCCAGCTTGCCTGGCTAAAAATGGTTTGTTTTGCGGAAAAAGTACAATACCTGTCAATTTTAGCATTGTTGCTTCAATGATGCTGCTTGATGCTTGAGACTTGAATGGCCGCCTCAGTGACCCAACTGCAGATGTGCAATCCCCACTATATGAATGGTGGCTGCATGAGCCTGGCATCTCTTTGTCTCTCAATTGTCAAAAGGTGACTCCAGAGGGGGGGGGGGGGGGGGGGGGCCCGGAGGGCCCCAAGGTATTGTACTTTTTCGGCAAAAGAAACGTTTTTTAGCTGGCCGGGCTGAGGGCTGCCAAAATGGGCTTTCTTTGTGCTGGAAAAAGTCCAATACCTGTCAATTTTAGCATTGATAGGCCAACCTCGTCAAATTGTGGGGGTTGGGGGGGGGACCTTTTGCGCTAGTTCCCTGAGGTACTGTGGCTGGCATCACCCTGGTTGTTCTTCAAGTGTGTAAGCTTGTGAGAGTGCAGTCGTGTGGAGTGGCCCGAGATTGGTTTGTTGAATTATGCCCTTACAATGATTAAACGAAGGGAATTAAATGGTTACCCATATGGTGTGTGACATTGACATGGGTTCCACTTGGTCTTGGTGAGTTCGGGAGGTTGTCCATGATGACAGAAAATGGAAGCCGGATGAACGTGTGAGTGGTAGAAACGTCCTTTGGATGAAATTGGATTGGTCCAGATTTTGTGAAATATTTATGTATATTTTTCTTGGATTACCGACAGAGTAGGGAGGAGGACCGGCAGGATGAAAGCACTAGTCCAATTATTGTTTAATTTCCTATTTTATTTTGCTTTTTTTTAAGTGGGGAAAAAAGGAATTTGAAAGGAGACGGGTCGAGAAATGGTGCCGGCCAAGATAGAGTGATGTAAGGGTTCCCCTTAAAGTCTCCACTCGGGGCGGGTGAACCAAAGCGCGGGGGTTTATGGGAAGGAAACTAGAGTTACGTTAAGACGGGGAAGGGAAGGAATGCAAGAAGGCCAGAAGAGTTTTCTTCCCTGAGTGGGAGAGATGAAAATTTAAAAATTTGGTGGGTAAAGAAGAGAAATTGGCTGGCAAGTTACCCTTTGAATGTTCTACTGTTCTTTAGAGTCAGGCAAATTCCGATGACCAAAACAGTAACCATTGGCCTTGGATTTACACACGTCGCATGGAATTTCAAAAGTTGGCACAGTTGATTGTTGAACCATGCCGGGGTGAAGAGTTGTGAAATTTGTGACACTGTCGTATTGCCAAAAGGAATAGCACTGGAGTTTATGAAGTTCGGAGGCAGCCCTGATTGATTTCCAGGCTTCCGATAAGTCTTTTTGTTTACGACGGTAATTATCATTGGAAGAGTGTTGAAGATAAAGTTCAGCGTTGTCGTCAAGGAGATCATCTACTTAAAGTAGAGATTTGGAAGGGAAGGATGATGGTTTGATACGAGGATCTTATGGTTTTGTGCATAGGAATGGATGTTGGAAACAGCACAGAGGTTTGTAGGCAGGCTTCATAGATTGGAGGTCTGAGATGGGATAAAAGACCCATGGACCGAACACAGTTGGCGGATTGAGTCCTTGATATGGGGTGGCGTAGAATCCTTTTTCTGTAAGGCTTTGAGTAAAACATTGTCTGTTAATTCTTTAAGTTGGGCGGCGTTGATAGAACGAAGGTCGTTAATTTCTGCTTTGAGTTTTGTGATGGTTTGAGACTGTTCGTAGAACTTGTCCTGGAAGTGGAGCAGGAAGGGTTTTCACCTTGTCACGATTTGCGTCAAACTGGGCTTTTACACAATCATTCAGTCTTAGTCTGTGTTTGAGTGTTTTAAAGATGCGATCATGGTTTACCTCTATGATGTCATCTGAATCCAGACCATAGAGTGGAGTTTGAGCTATCTCCGATTGGGTGGAAATTGAGATAACCAGTTCTTGGGGTGTCGAGGGATGATCAACTCGTGATGTTGTTGATTTTGATTTTGATGGGGTTTATCGGCTGATTTCCATCATAATTCTAGGCCGAATCTAAACTTTAGTATTGCGAAGTACCGAATTCGGAGAAACTGACATTTCCTTTTAAAAATATTTTTGATCAAGGGGAAGATATGCAGGTGTGATTTGTAGTAGCTCTGCTCACAAATACACTACTAAACTCGACTATCCATTCGGCAACACTGTCTCGGGTACATCCAGCAAACTGGGATTCATGTAACATGTCCATTTAGCAGCTTTTCCCTTGGTTTTTCCATTCTCCATCCGACAATCACCCTGCCACTCCTTTCCCATGTTGTTTCCTGCCTTTTTTGTTTTTTTGGTCTCGAACCCGCATTTCGGGCAGCAAGGCGTGGTTTGTCCGGCTTGCCCCCTGATATCCGATGCCAAACACCATGTTCGCAACAACGGCATGCGGCTTTATCGAAAGCCACACAATTGATGATCACTTGCATTGTCTGGCAATCTGAGGCCCATTGCCCTTCACGACCGGTTGCTGTTTCTGCGTGGTGCAATCACATCCTGCTATCCCGCACCCAGATGCGGGTTCAGCAGGTGTTGCAAAATAATGCACAATGTTGCGTCATGTGGAAACTACTGCTCGATCTTGCATACATTTGAGCAGAAGCGATGTGCAGTGGTCACGCATAGCCGTATATAAGGGCCTACACGCCGCATGCGAATCATTTCTTCGACAAGAAGCGGGCAGACAGGATGATGGCTGCAGAGGCACTGAGGGATTTTCCCAGCTACCCCGTAGTAGGGAAGTCTAGGGCCGGCAAGACACGGAGATAACTTCATTGGATTAGGAAGGAAGAGCTGAGCGAGTACCAGGACAAGAATGGTTTCTCCAGACCTCCAATGGGCTACATTGGCAGATGGAACAAGAAGAGCAAGGAGTTGGATTTTTTCATGGAATTATTCGGGGAGACCGCAGATTTCATCGTAAGGAGGACCAACCAATTCATGGAAGACAGGGTCAGCAATGCCAAACGCAGCAAATGGAACGTCACGTCAGCCAACACACCAGGACCAAAAGACCATCGACCGTGGAGAACAATATCGCTGTGGCCAACACAACAGTCGAGTCATTGGGTCCGCCACCACGTCCATCACCATCCCACATCACTTACCACCAGTTTTTGCCACTCACTGGAATTCCGACTGAACCACAGCTGGGAATACCACAACCAGACGTCCACATGGAAGAAGCCGGGTCAAGCCAAGCACAGCCGCCAATGCCAGAAACAGATGTGGCCGAGGAGGAGGACGAATCAGAGTACCCATATTACTGCGAGGAAAATGAGGACTACTATGAAGGCTGCAGCAAAGAATCAGTCAACGATGAGGATGAGTTAGATGGCGAACTAAAAGAAACCGAGTCAGAGGACGATGCCGACACCTGCCTTACGACGTCCAGCAGTGAGGAGGAAGAAGCAAGGCCAGACAGTCCACCACGACCGCCAAGGAGAGACAGTCCACCACGACCGCTAAGGCCAGAAAGCCCACCACGACCTCCAACCTTAACAGAAACCTCTACTCCCATACCAATGCAATGATAGAAGCGACGTCGCCCACATATGAGCCCGGTTGGTTGGTCCTACTATGTCCCACACCAGCAGAGAAGGTCTCGTCGTCCAGCCAAAATCGCAAGCTAAAAGCCAAAGTCGCAACATCTCAGCCTCGGCCATTTATGAGACAAACCAAAAGAGGACTCGTCCCATCCCTCGGGTCTTTCAGGTAGATTCATAAGTAAAGAATTCGAGGAGGTAATCTGCATCGTTTCGGAGGAGGAAGAAAGAGCCACCACAATGACAGCCAACATAGTCGAGCCAATACCTCCATAATCACCGCCACCATCACAGGAACCGAGTAAATTAGAAGCCATGAAACGACGTTGGCGAGTCGTACTGTACGACAAGATCTACAGAAGTAATACGTTCCCCGAGCCACCCGAGCAAAAAAAGAAATGATTATTGCCTCCTCGAAGTAGCTACGTCCAGAAGATACGCTACGCCAGGATAACCCAATATGTCAATCACCGTTTAAGCCAACAACAGTCTCAGCCAAGCGCTCCACCAGTACAACCCTCAGAAGGCCCGAGCACAGAACCCCGAGAAGATTCGAGCACAGGACGGTTGGTGCTAGAGCAGATGTGTGTGCAGCGGTGGAAAAGACACTCCGGAGCCAGTCGGAGTCCTGGTCGTCAATGTCGCCGATCCAGCCGGCACAAATCCAAAGGGAAGAAGCAGGTTCTAACTCTAGTCAAGAGCCAGCTGCCAAGGAGACACCATCAACGGCCGTCTCGCCGCAAGTTCCTTAGCCAGGGGAACAAGCAGAGGCCACTTCCAACTCCAACTCCAGCCAAGACCCAGCAATAACAACGACCACGCAAGCCTGCCAAACATCGCAAAAACGAAAAAAACCACATCCCACTCCCATGTGGGTACCATTGACGAAAGACGAGTTTCTGGCCTTAATCGGAATACTGGTAATCATGTACAACGACTTACCCAAGATGGCCCAGTATTGGTCCACGTCCCCAGACCTTGTAAACCACTCCATCAGATCGACCATGACCAGAACAAGGTTCAATCAAATTTGGAACAACTTTCGGCTGTCCGAAGAACAGTTTCACCGGTACCGATCCACAGACTGCATCGCCCACGACCAGGCAAGCCATGGAAGAGCAGAAGGCCAAGGAGGACATGACGCAATAATGAAGGTGCGACCGATGATGGAGGCCATCAACCAGGCATTCCGCAAGTGCAGGAACCCCGGAGCAGTTCTCTGCATAGACGAATTCATGACTGCATACAGTGTTAGATCCAAGATCAAGGTAAACCAGCCCACCAAGGTCGGCTTTGAACACTTCACTCTCTGTGACCCGTTTGATGGTTACATCCTCAACGATAAGGCACACATTGGAAAAAAGCGCCACATGGCCATCGACCCCGCCCAAGACCTCGCCAAGGAACTTGAGAACAACAAGATGGCTCACACAACAATCTACACCGCGCGCCACTACCTCAACCAGGGTTACACCATCATCTGCGACAACCGCTTCACTTCGGCACTGCTGTTTCAGGTCCTCTACGCCAAGCTAGGAACCGTCGGATGCGGGAGCCTACGCGCCAATGCTGCCAGAATGCCATATGAGTTCACGGAGGAGTTGCGCAAATTCAAAAAGGAGCACGAATGTGGCGACAGTATCCTGCGTCAGAGCGGCCGGCTACTGCTGAGCATCTGGTGTGACACCAAGGCTGTACCTCTACTCAGTACCCACGTGGATTCCTTGACCTAAAAATGTACCGTCGGAAGACTCATCGGGGGCCAGGAAAACCTAGTCACTTGCCCACCAACAGCCACGACTTACACAGAGTACATGAATGGCGTAGACGTGGCCAATCACCTCATCTCTTTGTTCTACGTCGGCAGGAGGTCGATTAGATGGCACCGTTACCTTTTCTTCCAAAAGCTCAACCAGATTCTCGTCAACGCCAAGCTTAACATGGTCATGGTCTGCAGCCTCGATAAGGCCGGCAAACGCTCCCAGCTGACTTACTGAAGATCGCTGGCCAACCAACTGATCAATCGAGTACGCAAGACACGCCCCATAAGACTTCCAGCCGTCTTGGGTACCAGTCATCGCCACGAGAAGAGTAAGAGGAGCCACAGATACCAGGTGTGCAGGAAGTATAGACAGAACGGCACGAGACCATCTGGTGGTGCCCCACTTGTTGCACGAACGTGTGCACGGGCGAAAGCTCGATAAGAAGGCACGGTGGACGAACATGTTGGCAGCTGCATCAAGATCCCCTGGATCTCGATTTTTAGGCTGAACTTTCATAAACCTGTATAGCTATGTACAGCCAACGCCGAATAAACCTTGTAACCTTTGTTCAGAATTATGTTTTCCCTTTGCCTAATTGTGACTTTGACTTTTCAGGAAAAGACTAAAAGCCCCAAACCTCACTGTCACTGGACCCGGTATTCGTCGTGGCTTCAGGTACTCAACCGGAGTCTGAAACCGCGATGAATGCCAGGTCTCAGGTGACGGCGGGGTGTAGGGTTTTCTTTGGGTCGGACTTGGGCAAATTCTCCGGGTATTGCAATGTTAACCGTCACCATATGGGGTAATGAAAAAAGGTCAGAAAAAAAGCCAAACCCTGCCTCATTGCAGAGTCTGGCAAGACTTGGACTTAGCCAAATTCTCTGGGTATTGTGATGTTAACCGTCACCATTCTAAGGGTAAAAAAAAGCCAAACCCTGCCTCATTGTGGGGACTTATCCAAATTTTCTGGGTATTGCGATGTTAACCGTCACCATATGGGGTAAAAAAAAGCCAAACTCCACCATTGCTGAGCTTGACTAGTATTCGGGGCTCTTTTGATTCGGGGATGGTCGAGACCAAGTCCATCCCTTCAGTACAAAGTCCCAACTTAAGTCACCAAGTCATTATCCAGTAAGGATCATCCTCAGGCTTCTCAGTAAGTTAGTTAGTGGTCTCGGCGCGCCAGCATACCCTCATGATCCACAGTCATCGATCGCCTAACCTTCGAGACCAGAAGGAAAGACGGGCCTCGGGTGGATCACTACACTTTTCCAACCATCCAACCTTGACGGAACTCGTCAAAAAACACGACCTTACCAATGTTCAACACCTAGCCACCTCGTCAGACAGCTAGTTCATGAATGTCTCGTCAAACGCCCACTTTAGTCTAGCACCGGCAATGCTCGAAACGACAAGTTCCAACCAGTCTTTGCTGCTGGTCCAATGATCTCAGCTCCAGTTCAGAATGGCATACCACTCCGTCACCGAAACGGAGCCACTAGTCCAACTTCTCCGACCCAAGAGACTGCTGCTACTACCTCTGCGAGCTTAAAGGGCCCACCGCCACTATTGCCACTAGGTCCGGCAGCGCTCTGGAGATGTGCCACAGGACGAACCCACAGCTCACTGCCAAAGCACTGCCACCAGTCCAAAAGGCTCAAACAGCTTAGAACCTTCCAAGCCCAAAGGCGATGCCAGGCTGCTCGTCGCCAAGTCTTTGCTGCCGGTCCAACGGCTCAACCCAGTTTAGAACGGGGATCTGCCCGCACAAAGGCAAGGGGGATCCGTCACTCACAACCAAAGCGTCGCCACAGTCCAACTGCTCCGACCAGCTCAGAGATAGCAAACCCTCAAAGGGAACGACTGCTCACCACAACGTCTTTGCTACTCGGTCCAACGGCTCAACCCAGTTTAGAAAGGCGTCCCAATCTTCACCAAGCAAAGCCACTAGTCCAAACAGCTCCAACCTAGTTTAGAACATCGAGCCCAACATCAAGGACTTACACAGCTCATCACCAGTCTCGCAATTCGGTCTAGTTTGACTTACACGAGGAGTGGAGTCTGCCAGGAAGACCCACAACCAAAGCCACTAGTCCAAATAGCTCGACCAGTTCAGAACAGTGTACCCAAAGAACGAGAGTGCTCACCACTCGTCTTGCTTACTCGGTCTAACGGCCGGTTTCGAAAGGCGTGCCGATCTCCACAAAAGCCACTAGTCCAAACAGCTCGACAAGCTTAGAACAAAACGTCGTACCTAAAGGCAACGGATCCATCCTCACAAGAAGACTGGGGGATCGTTGATGGGACAGCTTACGTTTGCACCAGTCTCGCAACTCAGTCCGAAGGGTCGACTCCGATTTAGAACGGGGATCTGCCGGCATGAAGGCAAGGGGGATCCGGATCCGTCGCTCACCACCAAAGCATCGCCTCCAGTCCAAACAGTTCGACCAGCCTAGAACGTCGGGGCCACAGTGCTCATCGGCCACCGGTCCAATGGCCTCCACAGATCCAAGCCCAAAGGCGAGGACCCACAACTCGCTGCTCTCGAGGGGATTTCTTGCTGCTACGCTTATGATATTGACAGGTCTTCCACATAAAAAAAAAACATCAAGCAAACTATAAGAGTATAGTATGCGAAATCGGTTATCTCAATAGAAGGTCAATATTATTTTATTACGTCCAAGGAGTCAAGCAAAAAGATCAAGCAATTTATCAGAAAAGCGCTGTTTCGGATGACAAACACTGATTTTCGTTCGCTTGGCTCACTCAATCAGCGCAAACATTTCTTTTGAAACATGACTGAATCAATGTAACCACCAAGAACCACACATAACTTGTAATTTGTGTTAGTATACACTTTGTATGGGTTTTCTTCTTTTACTTATTTTAAGAATATTGTTTTTTACGTTCTGCTCAGCACAGATTTTTCCATGGGGGTCTTATCACTTTACTTTCTGATGATCCCTTACTCGGAGAAACATCTGCAGAACGTCAGAAGTAATCCCCTATGAAGGTGAGAGATGAAAGATTGATAAAGCAAAGCAAGACACACATTGAAAAGGTTTACTTTACGTGTAAATGGCTCGCTTTGATCGTTCTATCCACGCACCTCCGTGCCTCAGAATCACGAATGTTTGACACCGTTTTAAAACCAAATCTATTGTTTTGATTTTTCCCTGCATCAAGTCAGTTAGTGTGAAACCAATTTTTAAGATGTATATGTGGTGTGTTGCAAAATAAGTCCTCCGTTCATTCTTTTCGAGATCATCTCTCTTTGCTCGAGGAGGTTTTCATGAACAAACTATGACGTCATGAACAAACATGAAGAGGGATTTAAAAAAAAACGTTATTTTTTCAGGGTTTTTTGCGTATTACAGGGTGATAATATAAAATTACAGCGATGAAAATAGGCCTCTACTGTGCGCAATTTAATTATCTATCGTTTGGTCCTACTCCCATCTTTGTAGGTGCTTTGGTTCCAGAGGAGTAGAGGTACAAACACACAAACACATCATACGTCCTTACTGATGTAGATAACTTCATATCATCCATAGAACAAACAGATTATTGGAGCGAAGCGAGGCCGAAGGCCGAGCGGAACTCCTATTTGAATACACTCAAATGCGACCTTTGTGGCCGTAAGACGAAATAACTACTGCATCAATTTAAACCAGATTTTGGACATTGATAGTGGTACACCTAGAGATGATTTGTAAAAAAAAATCCAAAATCGGACATTTCGTTGAGGAATAATGAAGGCGGCCAAAATGAGCCAAAAGCCAAGATTAGCATGCAAATGCCAAAAGTCATGGTTGGCATGACGTAATAGTTTTTTCATGCAAAGTTTATTTTGGCAGGTCAAAGCGTCTTTCTGATTAGTTTTCCCAATCAAACTACGACGTCATAAGCAGTTTTCAGAAAATTGGTTATATACCAAAAATTGAAGATATTTTTACTTATCGTCGGCCGATTTTGACATTTGAATAGACGATTTTGAAGGTGTTTTCACCAGCTTTCCAATGGTGTTAATCCCTAGCAGCTGTCTTTTATAGTTCAGAAAGGACAATGCAAAATGTTAAAGGGACATAAATCCTTGCAGTATGTTGTGCGACCCGTTTAGAAATAGTGTTCACAACATTTACATAGGTTAGAGTTAATGTCGCAAGATCATCTGGCACGAAAAAAAAAAACAAGAAAATGAATGTGTTGGCAACATTTACATACGTTTGAACTATTGTCGCAAAACCGAGTCATGCAGGAAAGCCAACATGGATGGATGTGCCTTTAATTTTTCTGGGGGTTGTGTGTTTTTAAATGATTTTAGCAGATGCAATATTATTTTAAACCAATTTGATTTTAATAATTACATGTCTATCTAAGTAGCTAGCCACCTTAGCAGTCTTCCCTTGGATGAATATATAACTACTTTCAAAATCCCAACCTTTTGGGAAATTTGGCGGCTTCTTAATACCGGTTTATATGCTCATTTCACGGAATATTCCAGCCTTCTGAATGTGGAAATTAATCTTTGGAAGAGGGAAGCGGGAAACCCACTCAAACAACAAAGAAAGTGGAGCCTGCTCCATTACGTCGACAGTGGAAGTGATGGTTTCTTGGTTTGTTTGTTTGTTGGTTGACTTGTTTGTTTGTTGGTTGACTTGTTTGTTTGTTCGTTTAAATTGATCATACAAAAACCCCATAAGGGTAAAGAGACCCATCAAGTTTTTTGCCGTAGAACGTAGTGATGTCAGAGCCAAAATGGCTGCCACCAAGTTTGTGGTCCGAACCGTGATCACTCAAGTTTGACTGTCAACACCGAGGTATCAGTTTAGATTGAGTGATCAGGGTTGGGACGTAAAACTTGGTGCCTCCCGCAATAACGATTAGATAAATTAATACCTGATTTTGCACATTGATAGTGGTACACCCCCAAGTGGTTTGTAGAATATTTTTTTTTTAAATCGGACCTGTTGAGTAACAACGCCATCCAGCGCTATACGAAAGTAAATGTGCCAAGAATAAGATGTGAAGAGCAACTGAAAAGATGAGCCACAACGCAGTCTCAAATGCTCTCTCAAACAACTGCCTATGCCCTGTAGATAGTATATCATTCGTTCATTGGTTTGTTTGTTGGAGAGTTTGTTCGTTTGTTTTTCGGTTTGTCTGTTGGGTTGTTTGTTGATTTGTTGGTATTTTCGTTTGTGTATTGGTTTGTCTGATGGTTTGTTTATTGATTGGTTTGTTGATTTATTTGTGTGGTGGTTTGGTT
>JAHWFP010138908.1:34881-45890 GCA_023313725.1 Lithobius niger
TGATGATTTGTTTATTGATTGGTTTGTTGATTTATTTGTGTGGTGGTCTGGTTGTTTGTTTGTTTGTTAGCTCGTTTGTTTGTTGATTTGTTTGTTGATTTGTTGGTATATTCGTTTGTTTGTTGGTTTGCTTGTTGGTTAGTTTTATTTATTTGATGGTATGTTGTGTTTGGTTGGTTGGTTGGTTTGTTGGTGTATTTGATGGTTAGTTAGTTGGTTGGTTTCTTCGTTTCGCTCCATTTTGTCGACAGTGTAACCTGATGACGCCCTAGTTATTTCTAAGAAACCTATCAGCACGAAAGAAGAAAATCCTAGTACCGATTTCCCCCTTCAGCGAACAAGGATGCGTTGCAATAATAACGACAGCGAATGCGCTTTCCAATTGTTAAGCGGTTGGGTGATACATAAAGTTACCCACTTTCCACGTACTGAGCTCAACAATGGCTCGGCATCAGCAGAGCCTCGATATTGTTGATCACAATACTCGGAAAGCGGGTAATAATCTATACAAACTTGCTTCTTTCGTGCACCATACGGCTCCCTTTTCATGACATTGCAACAAAATCAGTACGGGCCCGTATTTCCTCGACCAAGTAGGAATCTCGACACACGCTAGTATGTCGCCGCCAAGTAATAGTAGATCGTCCGATTGTAGACATCCGATTGTTAAAAACTGATTGTTGAAGAAAAAACGCGGCCACACTAGCAGACTTGCGTCTTTTAACCGAAACTTTTAACTGAAACAACTTATACGTGATTTCAGCATACCGGTGTAAATTCCCCATGCGGTAGAAATCTTTGCAAATGGTTTCTTGCAAATGGTTTCTTGTCAGGTGTCTTGGGTCCAGTAACAAAGAAAACCTCAACACGAAAATGTGGGAACGTGTTTTTTATAGAAAAAAAAGTGCCCTCAATAACGTTGAGTGTTACTAGTAACTAGCTAGTCACCAGGCTCCCATGTTAATTCACATAGGGTATAAAGACACCTCTACAGCTCATTAGGGAAAGGTGCCAGATCTAAATTTCGGCAGACAGGTAAAGCGTCATATGGGGAAGTGCCTTTTTCTAAAATGGGAGTTGCAGCTAGAAGTACGAGGCCCTGAAGTGGCTCGTAACCACAAAATTATTGTTGTAATCATTGTTTGTATTGTCATCCAACAGTAGATTATAACATGATTAAGTGCTACACGCTTATCGCCTTAGTATTTGTCAGAATGCACTGTTTTTGCAAATAGGTGGTTCACTGACAGACAGAATATCTTTAAGGTATGGTCGTTTTTTTTACGGTATACGAATCCAAACTGAATTTTCTGCCCCGCGACGATAAAAGAATTTTACTGGAAAGAAGATTAGGAAACAAAATGCACATCATTAGCAAAAGTGGGAACGTGTTCTTTATGGAGAAAAAGAGTCCGCAATAACGTGACGCGGACATTTTATTTTATGTAGACTTACTGTTCTTGCAGTCCAGTGTAAGTAACAAGTAATTTTAAACAGCTGGTGAGTTGATTAATTTTAGTAATCTTCGTCTGCCGCCAAAATATTAGAATTGTATGAACATTTACCATTCCTTGAGTTTGTAGTATGTGTTCATGATTGAATGATTAACGTTAACCTTGGGAGGGCCAAGTGAAGGGGGATGCGCTGATCGAGTGAGCGAAGCGAACGAAAATCTGCGTTTGTTAGCCAGTGAGCTCAAAAATCGGGCTAAATAAACTTAAGCATGTGAAACACGGGCATACAATAAGTCAAACCGTGTCCATTTGGTTGGTGTAACGGCTAACTGGGCAATGGCAAACGTACAAATTATGAATTAGAAAATGTATAGGCACTGCAGACAAAAAAGGTAGAAGTGACTATTAGACAGTGGAATTCTTTGTATTCACAAGCTTATGAAAGTTATGATATCCACCCAAATCCAAAACTGGTATAAGAGCAGCCGCCAAGTTTCCAAAAAGAGTCGGCCTTTCAAAGTAGTGATATCATTCAACCAGGAAAAGGCCGCTAAGGTTAATCCTATTAGCCAAGTTAATCGCACGGAATAATACTTTGGATGTTAAGTGAAAATTTGAAGATTGCTACCGCTAGTAGCAATCTTCTAGTTTTCATTTAACTTTCGAACTATTAGTAGTTGTGATTAAGTTGGCTAATAGGATTAACCTTGGCGGCCTTTCCCTGGTTGAATGATCTCACTACTATGAAAGGCCCACCCTTTTTGGAAACTTGGCGGCTGCTCTTTTACCAGTTTTGGTTTTGGGTGGATACTCCATAACTGATTGTGCCTTGTACGAAAAGTTTGCCCCTGCCTTTCTCGTAATGCTGTCACTGTTTCAATAAAATGTTAATAATACAAAAATCGAGTTCAGACGTTAGTACGCTCGAATTGCTTTTAAACCCTCATGTTGTGTATTTTTGACATAGTGTAATTATTATGTCTAAATGAATACGGATGCAAACCTATCTACATTGTCTTTTGGACTTTTATGTCGGACTAACTGAGCGGGGAATTGAACCCACGGCCTTTGAAACAAAAGGCGCAAGTCGTACTACTGAGCCATACTGACACGGCCCATTTCGAACCCTTTGGATTTTTATCATGTTTAATAATTTATTTCATGCTTTCTAGTGTGTTCAAAGGTCATGGGTTCAATTCTTCGCTCAGGTAGTTCGAATACAAGTCCAAAAGGCAACGTTTGCATCCGTATTTATCCTTTTCGAGCCCTTTAGCTTTTCATCTTGTTTAATTATTATTGTCTGTGTGCTGTACTTTAAAAGTATATTTTTCGAGCAGTTCCTCGATGTTGCATAATAAAAATTTAACTCCGATCGAGGTTAGACATAACTATTGCATGGTTACGAGCTAGCATGCTCATATATTACTAATTCCATATATAATGCAATTTTCGTAAAAATCTAAAAATTTAAGCAGTATCCAGAACTACGTACCGAAAGTGCGTACCTAGTCTGATGTAGATCTGATATGCGTTGCATTTTTTAAGTAATGCCTGGGCAGGCAAACGGATAAGCCAAGTGCCCTTTGATAACAAAGCAGCCTTTGTGTAAACAATTATTATTTGATGTAGATCTGATAAGCGGTTTGTAAGAAATCGTCTGGACAGACAAAAGGACAAGCCAAGCGCAGTTTGATAACAAAGTAGCCTTTGTGTAAACAGCATTATCATTGGACTGATAAGCGGTTTGTAAGAAATCGCCTGGACAGACAACAGGACAAGCCAAGCGCCCTTTGATAACAAAGTAGCCTTTGTGTAAATAGCATTATCATTATTTGATGTAGATCTGATGAGCGGTTTGTAAGTAATCGCCTGAACAGAAAAAAGGACAAGTCAGTGGCCCTTTGATGACAATGTAGCCTTTGTGTAAACAGTATTATCATTGTTTCCTCTTTTTTTTTATTAAAAATGTTATTTTGAATTGAATTCAGTATTTTTTAATCATGTACAACCTGTAATCATTCTTAGTATCCCGTAAAATCTGTAAGTGCATAAGTGCGATATCGCTAATTTTTGTGATGTACTCAGTGGTATGCAAGGAGAGAAGTGACTTATTAGAGATTTAAGGTCTGGCCTTGTCACCTGTCAGCCAATTATTTGGGATGGCCAAACAGCGATGCCTTCTCAGGTGCCAGAACACCATACTTCGCTTCTGAAAATACGTATATTAATGCATGCATAAATATTTAAGTTGGCCTGTACTACACATCATACTTACCCAAGCTGCCAATTTCAAAAATCCACGCGGCTTTGAGATCCAATCGAAAGTTGGCTTGATTTTCAAACCACCCATTGTGATCGTAATCAGCAATAGCGTTTATTTGCTGCAATAGAAAAAGAACGGGATTAAGCATAACGAACACTAATCAAGGTTAAATTATATAGTTCCTCGGCTGAACCAAGCTTCTTGTATATCTGTATCCACACACACCCTTCTCGTCTTATTTTCTCATCTTATCTAGGCAAGACTAATTTTAACTAGGGCTTGTTTACCTCCCAACAGACCTTATTGTTACATAATTATTTAACGTTAGAAATCGCGAATATTAGGCTAAATAAACATGGCTTCGCAAAATAATCATAGTCATTTTACGGAATCACTAAATTTTACACCTCTTCATAAAAAATGCATTTTTTGATTAAAACTAAAAAATAAAATAAACCACGGCACTCTGGTGAACGGTTGACAAAAACAGATATCCCCATTCTGACGATTTTTTTTTTGCAGACACCTTAGGCGGACAATAGAATGAAGCCATATGTAAAACCTGTGTTGTAGATAAGTTTATGTGAATAATAGGTGGCTTGAAATATGTTGTAGTTGATTCAGTGGAGTATGAATAAATACAGTAAATAGAAGTAACACCTTCTAACTGTGTCTAACTTAGTGAGAAGCACTAACTAATTCCCGTCGTAGCGTGTGCACCCATAAAGTCAAATAAAGTTTACAACTATATTTTTTAGGTCTATATGACTACATAGTGGCTTCGACTGTCGTCCCCAGCCAGATGATACAACGGGAGTTCGGTTATTGCAGCTTCATTTCGCTACAATCATTGGTGTCAAAATGATACTACGAAAAACTGGATGCGTAGCTAGATGGCGTGATTCGATAAGACGTATATATAAAATTGGTATAGCCTTGATTTCATTTCGTTCGGAACCATGAAGTAATAGATATAACCATACTTCTGCAACTGTGTGGGCCACGATAAAGAATTCAGCGGATATTTTTTTATGTCCAGGGAGGCAGCGCATCATCAGAGGCAGAAGGCCGAAGATGTGTTGCATCCAAAACGTAAAATCTATCCTATAAATCCCTTATCGTGTCCCATTCTTCCAAACGTATGGTTATTAAAGTTTTATTACCGTAATTTAGACCTCCTGACGTAATTCTGAGATCAGTTATGGACTCATCGTTCTGAATTTATTACACCACTAGCCAAAAGTCATGCTTCGCACGGCGTTAAGATTAACGCATGCACATGGAGTGTGTGCAACATTTATGCGTCTGTAAAGGGTGTGATAAATAATTACTATTCCCTTCCATAGTTGCTGCGTTTTGTCCGTCTCATGCTTGATCACATTTTCACTGGCTTGCTCCAGTGTTTTTCTGGGCCACATAAGCAGCAGTATCACATGTAATAGGTCGTTCAATAATCTAATGGCTCTAGCTAGTCGCCATTTTTACTTATGGCTGACCAACGCTTCTTTTCGTGCGCTTAGCTCACTCAATCAATGCATCCCTCTTCATTCCTTTAATAGGATAATGTTAACGGGACTTTTGCGCAGAGATTTTGGTGAAGCCCCAGAAAAATTCGTACTCTACCACTGAGAAATGCCGCATTCAGCATAAACTGTGGTAAAGGCTGTGCTATCTGTTTTTGTTTTTTGCTATATTGCCCCTCCCCCCTCCCCTCTCTTAAATACATAGGCACGAAAATGTGTTAAGAATTTCTTTTAGCCCTTTAAGGAAACCGACTTATTGCAATGAAGCTTAATATTTTTCATTTGGTGTTATCTTTAACGACTATATGGGGATATTGTGGTTATTGTAGCAACTTTCATTTTTGTTCATTTACTGACTGGTAGGTTTTGGTCGTTCATGTGCATGCCCAGGTTTTAGCAATAAGTTTCTTCAATCAAATTTTTACACACAATGGCTAACAAACGCCAATTTTCGTTTGCTTCGCTCACTCAATCATCACATCCTGTGACAATTATAATTGTTGCAATTGTTGCAATTATAATTTGTGTTCCTTTACCGAGTATCAATGGTGGCACACGCATTGATTGTTGGTGCTTCCTTTGAAATTAAGTCACAGGAAGCACCGGTTTGAAAACGTCGAGCATCGTCTTTTTTTGTTGTTTTATTACATTCCCTCCCCCCCCCACACAAACACCTTCTGTTAATGGCCATACAATACAAGTTTCAAGCACTTTCTTTTAGCCTTTTAACGTAACAAACTCATTCCGTTGAAGCATAATATTAATCATTTGCGGTTATCTTTAAGAACAAACGGGGTCACACTGGACTTATAATTGGTGTAATTACATTTTTTGTCCATTTACCGTGTACCAATGGTTGAGCACTCAATGATTGTTGCTTAGTTTGAAACCATTAGCTTTGTTCACTCAATCGGTGCTTTACGTATTTGTGCTAGTCCTATTTGTGTAGCCCTGTTACTTTCCCCGGTCCCTCCTCCTTACTTTTGTTTAATTTCTGTATTGAATGCCAATTTGTTATCTGTATTTATTTGTCGTTTAATTTAAAGGTCGAGTCTTCGAGGTAGGCTTTCCTGTATGACTCAGTTTTGCAACATTACTTCACACACGTGGAAATGATACAAAGGCATTCATTTTCGTATTCCCCAACTTTTATGAAATTCCGTGCAAGAGTAAAAGTAGGGAGCCACACGTAAATTTGAAAACTGTTCACTTGTTGTTGTTGTTGTTGTTGTTGTTGTTGTTCTTGTTGTTGTTCTTGTTCTTGGCTGACACGGTTTCAGAAAAAAAAACTACTGCATCTACCTAAAATCTGAAACATGATCTGAGCCAGAAATTACCCTTGGCTTCAACCTTACAGGGACCACTTTTTCGATTGGTCGATCCATTTCGGAGTTAGGGGACCCTAAACGATCATTTTGATCGCTTAGGAATGATCATTTTGATCGCTTAGGAATGAAGCTTCGTCGTTCTATCCATAGGTGGCGTACGTGGTAACAGTCCCCGCCCATTGATGACGGAACGACTCTGCCTACATGTGAACTTGTCGCGACCGTTTCAGCCAAACGCATAAATTTTTAAAACAAACTAAGCTCCGTTGTTGGCAGCTAAAAACGATGGAATTGCACATTTATTTCGCAGATGCAGGCTTTCAGAGGTGACTTGAATTGTTTTAAAGTGGCCAGCAACAATCGACTGTATGCATAAACCTTTGTAGCGCGACGCCATAGCCGAAAAAAGGTACACGAATTACAAACAAAAACGTCAAGTGTGCCGTAAAACAGGGGTTATATGATTGAATTTTCACTTGTTAAAATGGACACGGATAAAAATTGATGATTTTTAATTGAAATAATCAAATGTACAATTGAGAAAATTGCATCTGCTTTAAGTGCCGTTGTGCTTTACGAATCATATTTAAAACGTAAAGCACAACAGCACTTAAACAGATGCAATTTTCTCAATTGTACATTTGATTATTTCAATTAAACATCATCAACTTTTGTCCGTGTACATTTTAACAAGTGAAAATTCAATCATGTAACCCCTTTTTTACGGCACACTTGACATTTTTGTTTGTAAATATTTATGAATTACGGTTAGCACAAATCAATGCGGAAACAACCCCGTAAATTTCCGTCTACGTCTTGCAGCTGGCGATTTCTGATTGGCATTGTTGCATAGTAACAATTTTTAAAACAATGTAAAACAATCAATCTGGTTGTTTAGAGCTCCCTAAACCCTGAACCATTTGACCAATTAGAAAAGGCCTTAAAGAAAAGGCACATCTACTGAGCAATACCTGTAAAATGAGCTAAGAACTAACTTTATAGGACGAATAGTTTCGTGTGTAGACAGCGTTACAGAAAATGTTCCTATTCAATATTTTTCGACGTCAACTTAGCCAGATCTACATAATAATTCTGGATCTCGGCTGAGCTGATAAGAAAAAAAGGCCGGACAATCACTTTAATCGCTTAATTATAATTCTATAATAATTCTCAGTTTATTACAAATATCAGTAATAGGGCAACCAGAAGGGAGAGCTGGGCTCCTCTAATACTAGGCCTGGAATTAAAGGTATGACTTAATACAATGGAGAAATCGAAAGTAAACAAATAAATAAATAGGTAAATAAATAAATAAATAAACATATAAGCACTACAAGGAAGCTTGTCAATCTTATAAAAAAATAAGCGCAAACTAAAATGAGACTCTAAAAACATTTCATAAAATTAGAAAGATCTACTTTCCTAAGGTATATCTTAAACTGGGCGAGACTGTTCGATCCCACCACCTCCGGCGGAAGACTGTTCCGGGGTTCCACCACACGGTTTGAATAAAAGTATTTAGTACAATCCCTGCGAACAGCAGCAACCCTCAATTTCAGAGGGTGTCCACGAGTGATGGTATTTCCCCGAACAGAGAAAAATACACCGGGGTCAATATTTGTCAGCCCCTTTAAAATTGAATATGTAAGTGATAAATCAGCATGAAGCCTTCTAAGCTCAAGTGAGTCCAGTTTTAGGTGATCCAGGCGCTGTTGATATGACAAGCCTCGCATGCCTGACAGGGTTTTAGTGAAAGTACGTTGCACTTTTCGTTGTGTTCGTGCAAGGGCTATGTCTTTGCTACGGTACCTAACAATTCCTGGTGCACGTGTATAGATTGAAAACTATCGTCCCAACCGTTGATGGTTGGTAGGTGAAATGAAAGGATCCATGTTTCAGCTAAATGCGTATAGTTTTAAATCAGACTAAAATACGTTGTTAATTTCGAGGCTAGTTGACAGCTGCAAACTTTGCAATGGCTTACTTAATTCGCAGATGAAGGCAGAAGTGGACAACAACAATCACTACTGAGCACGAGGCTGATCATTGCTATCTTGCAAAGTAGTCGTCAACAATCAAACCTTCGTAAGTGAAAACAAAGCAATAATGAGCCATTGTTAGGCTGCCATAGGCCGTCGATTTACTTCCTTCCTCTCCCAGAAAAGAAAAAGGTTTCAAGCTTTTACGAAAGCTTTACAATTATTGGTGCTCGTGCTATGGATTGAAAACGGGTCCGGGCTGCGTTGTGCCCGGGAACGATGCTTGAGCATTCCTATTTTTAAAACGGTGCATCCAGTGATTTGAGCCAGGGGATGCGCTGATTAAGTGAGCGAAGTGAACGAAAATCACCGTTTGTCATCCAGCGTGAGTGAAAATGGGAGTGAAGAAACGTAATTCGGTGAAACATCCATAATATTGGAAAGGGTGCATCTAATACCAGCCGTGCGTAGCACGGGCTTCCTCTAGTAGTAGATAAATAACGAAGGTATATTATACCACAAATTATGCAAATCTGTGCAAGAGTAAAAGTAGCTGAAAACTGTTCACTTGTTGTGTTCTACAGTTTCAGAAAAAAAACTATTGCACCTACCTGAAATCTAAAACATGAATTAGAAATTTCCTTGGCCATCACCCTCAAAGAGGTCGATCCATTCCAAAGTTACGGGACCCTGAACGATCAGTTTTGTTTTACGTTGTTTTAACCTTTTTAATTAGGGAACAATGTAAATCAGCAAACGCCAGGTCTATTCTTCACGCACTTGTTACGTCTTTACTAAACAGTTGACCGTACACCGTTTGTAAAAAAGCTCCAACTGGTTTTAAACAAAAACGAAAACTAATTGCATCACTGTCAAGTGCTGTTGTGCTTTAACAATAATATAATTGGTAAAGCATAACAGCACTTGAAACAGATGCAATTTACTGAATTGTACATTTGAATATTTAAATTAAAAATCCTAAATCTTTATCATGTCCCGTTTAACAAGATATAGTGAAACTTCAAATCATACGAGCATTTTTTACGGACCACTTGACGTTCTTGTTTTTAATTAGTGTAGTATGCACGTGCTTGCTAAATTGTATTTCTTGTTTAAATACGATTTTTAGGTCTGCAGTTGGGTTTCGGTAGCATGTTTTATTTAGTAACAGCTAAATCATAAGCATAAAACGAAAACGTATACGAGCATAAATAACCGGGGGTGGGGGAGTGCACGGATGGCAAGCGCCACCCTAAGATGAGCCCAAAAGGGGAACCAAACCCTATAGGAAAAAATATTTATTCGCAATTTTCTTTAAATTTGTTTTTTTAATGGAGCCATTCATCACGTAAAGCAAAAAAAAAAAAAATACTCGTACAATAAAAATAAAGTGCCCACGTGTTTTCTTCAGGTGGCGTAAGATTAGCCCCTTCCCCAGAAAAATATATACTTGCACCACTGAAGACGTATCGACTTTGACGTTTGCAATTTTCACACATTTAGGAACAAACATCCGTCGTAGCATCCGAGCACTGCAGTGAAGACCAGTGTACGACTATCTGGAAAATTTTCTCCGGACGCTACGATAGGTTTTGTTAATATCTCTCCACTGTAGTTTCATTACGTTTGTTGTGCGTATTCGCTAATTCGTATTACGATCCCTAACTTTCACAATGCTAAAAACGATCAGAAATATATCCCAAATCACCAAACTTTACAATGCGTGCTATTCAAATCGCCAAACTAAAGTGTGGTGATATGGATGCCATGCAAGTAAACTGTGGTCATGTCTCATGACGTGACTGAGGTGAACGATGTGATTTTTACATGAAGTTTCCGTGATATGCAACTGGATAATAAACATCAGTCCACTGAATTTAAAAAAAACCGTTTCTCCTACACCTTTTTTTAAACGGAGAATCCCATCCTCAAGACACGAAACATCCCCCCCCCCCCGCTCAAATGGTATCGGCCGCAAACCTGGCTCCATCAATACAAAATTATGCAGACACGACGACAAAAAGTTTGCATAAGCAATACAGCTTTGAAGCAAACTTTCCACTTACCCTAATAATTTTGTTTTTTATTTCGAAAGTTGGGTGCCCTGCGATAAATTAGTTATACCACCCAGGGCAAACTGTATCGGATTTGTGATCCGATAGGCGATACCCTTACATGGCCAATCCGATCGAACTACGTCTTGATGGCGTTTCGGCCTTTGGCCTCGATGTCATCTTGACGTAGTTCTCGCGCATAGGCATGGTGTGGGATATCGCCTCTCGGGTGATAAGTCCAATGCAATTCGCCAGAGGTAGTTTAACTATTACGTAATGCTTTTGTGGATAAATATAGCAGGCGTGGTACAACAACATCGTCCTATTTCAAAGGTAGCCACTATTAACTTATTGGTAGTTGAATTTTTGTGGCTAAGTATGTATTTTGAACTGACCGCGCATGGCATT
>JAHWFP010138908.1:46290-71860 GCA_023313725.1 Lithobius niger
CCACAAAAATTGAAACGACGAAAACTATGTTATTCAGCATATTTCCACCCAAAACCAAAAACTAGTATAAGAGAGGCCTCAGCTTAAGTTTACAAATGTGTTAAGTTCAAGTGTAAGCTAAGAAGTTCCATTTATTCAGTTCTGCCAAATTGTAAATTGGGGTGGGTAAGAAGGGGTTGGATAAGGGTTTTAAATGTTTTACACATGCGTTCATGCTACGGAATTACGGAATATTAAAAAAAAAGTGGGTCGGGATGGAGAGGAAATCGCGAGTCAACAGAGAAAGCCCCAACCTACAAATGAAACATAGAATTTCCCAATTTTTTTCCCGCCTAATTTTTTTTTCCTTTTAAAAGCACCTTTTCCCTAGAATGGGGAAAATCCCCTTTAAGTGGCAGCACTGGACGAGACCGATATGACCAAGAGTAGTTACTTAATCGTTGGTTGTTAGTGCTGGTGCAGAATAAATTTTGCCCGATCGGAGTTGCAGTTCTTCTGTATATTTTTCTTCTATGTTGTTTATCCTCGGTTAGGGTAGATTAGGTCTGTTGCATTAGTTAGAATTTCACCAGGAATGGTGGGGAGTTTGACCACGTTTAACGACTTTTGTGATTATGTCTTGTTGTCGTTATTATAGGTTAGATTAGATTTTCACCTGGCAGGAAATGGAAGTTTCACCCACGAATGACTATTGTAGGTCTGGTGTGTTGTTATCTATTAGGTTAAGTTAGTTATCTTCCTCCGAATTTCACCAGGCAAGCGAAGAAAGTTTCACCACTTAGTGACTATTCTGTCGTGTTGTTGTAACTATCAGTTAGGTTAGGTTAGTTGCCTGGGTTGGAATTTCACCCAGCAGGCGAAGGAAGTTAACCATGGAATGACTATTGCAGTTCTTCCGCATTGTTGTTGTTGATATTATCAGTTTGGTTCGGTTAGTTGCCCTGGTTCGAATTTCACCAGGTAGGCAAAGGAAGTTTCATCACGAAATGGCTATTGGTTCTGTCGTATTGTTGTTGCAGCAGACGATTTTCCGTGGGTTAATCGATTACTTTTGCCTGATACATCCTGCTCTCTGCAGCAAAAAACATGGCGAATAGCGCGTTGTGGTAGTAGTTTTCACAGCTCGCTAAACAACATGAAATATGGTTAAATATGCATACATTTTGTGGCGAGGCCATGAAATGAATAAATTGTTAATGTTACGCCCAGGCATGGTTTTTCGATCAGCGTCTTTTGGTTTTTCGATCAGCGTCTTTACCCAAAAGACGCTGATCGAAAAACCATGGCCCAGGCAACAATTATTACTAGAAAACATTGTTTTCCTATACAGGGTGTACCTAAAAGGTGTGACCAAACTTTCAGGGTGTTGCCTATGATCAAAACTAACACTAGAAAGTCGTACAAACATGGGTGCGGAAATGCATCAGTTTTTCGTTACAGTCCCCCCCAAGTTAGGGGAAAAACGTTTTTCCATAATTTCCCACCCAATTTGTCCGAACAATTACAATTGACACATCCGTCTTGCAATTTCATTACTTCATATGTAATGTTGATTTGAGGTTCGAAGCTTTGCGGATGGAGAAATGGGGGCACAAGGTGGGGGGAACGTTTGTCGTCCTTTGAATGGTCTGGCCAAGCCTTAATGACGGATCCCAGTACACATCAAAACAAGATAAAAGGCCATTAGTCTGGAAGGCTTTCCTTTTCAAGTTACGTAAAAGTCTCCAGTAAGCCGTTCTGTCTAGTAAGCCTTTCACCCACGTTCACCAGATCTGAATCCACTCGACTTTTACTTGTGGGGACTCCTAAAGTCACTTATGTATTCATTTCAAGTCGACAACGAGGAAGCCCTTCGGCAGCTGGTTGTCAACTGTTGCCATACGATCCGAAATACACCCGGTGTCTTTGAACGCGTTCGCCAGTCAATGGCAAGATGTACCCTTACGTGTGTTGGATCGCGTGGTGGACACATCGAGCACCTTTTGTAGTCACAAAAGGCACAAATTTTCTCTCTTCTTGACTGAAGACGATACCAGATTGAGAGATTTTGGTGCGGTGCATACCGACGCAGCGTTTCTTTCAGTAAAACTACTAAATAGGCACCCTCCCCCTGCCCCAACCGTAAAGTTTTAGGATATACATTATGAAGTAATGAAATGGTAAGAAGGTGTGTCAATTGTAGTTGTTTGGACAAATTATGTGGGCAGTTATGGAAAAACTTCAACGTTTTACCCATAACTTGGAGGGGGGGGGGGGCATTTCCGGAAAAAAACCGATGCATTTCCGGAACCATGCTTATAGGACCTTATAGCCCTATTTTTGATCATAGCTACACCCCGAAAAGTTTGGCCAGACCTGTTAGGTACACCCTGTATAGTCGCTAAACTCTACCATTACCGAAAATGTATATATAGCATTTAATTCTAAACTCGGATTAACTAAACAGGTGTTCACGGTATCGGGCATTGGCCACGTTCCACTTTTATACTAATTCCTAAAGAAGGCTTAATCTGAGGTTTCAGGGCTAACCCTGAAATGCTCTCGTTACTAACGTAACGCATTAAACATATTATAACAGTGGAGTACGTAAATTGATTTAGAAAACGAACAACTAAACGCTTACCTCGGATAAAGCGTGAAGTATAGCCGTGAAATCTAGGCAATAAAGCCAAAATTAGTAACTACGAACGATCACTACCCTAAACAAGTTTAGGTGTAATGAATGCCGTCCATATAATTTTATCCATATCTTCGTACATATTGTTTTAGCAGTGCTTATTGTTGTAGGTTTTTATTGCTAAATGTCCTCCTTGCGCACGCAATCACGATCGTTGCTGTTGTTGTCGCGCTACGTATACACACGCTTGGATTTCTCAAGCTGAATTGTCCCTCTCGACCTCGGTTCTATTGATCCTACTAGCATAGTACCCGGCTTCGCCCGGATTTTGTTTTCGCCCGTGGTTTTTTCCCCAGTTTTCGGTCGGTATTGCCTGAACATTGTCTGCGACAGGCAGTTTTTCTTCCTGTAAGTTTCCCTTTTCCTCCCATCTTCTCCCTACCCTTTCCTCCCTTCCTATCCTCTTACCCGGCCCTCTCCTACTCTTCCTCCCCTTTGCCACACGTAGTTATCAGGCCATTTTTTCCTCCTCTCCTTTTCTTCCCGTCCTCCACCTCCCGTGTCCCGTCCCTCCTTTTCTGTCGGTTCGTTTAAAGCGCAATCATAAATGTTTATGGTAACAAAAGCATCTAAACCCCCCCCCCCCCCCCCCTCACCCTGCCAATCTCTTTATTTTCTAAAGAGCAGAGCTAACAGACGTACTGCGCCATACAACGTTCAGGTGCCCCCCACCTCCTTCTCCCAGTTTATCGGTTTGGCTTGAACGATCCGTACCGTGTGAAAAATAACGGTTCTTTGAGCTTGATGTCATTTAAGAGTTGGTGCTGAAATACCCGCGCAAAGCAAGGTCGAGGCAACAATGTGCCAATTTCACCGTTTCAAGGCAACAACAAACTAGTTTCAACTTCTGGCCAAGGAAATGGCATGCTCGCCCGTTTTCAATGGTATGGGTGGTCGTTTTCTTCGCACGTTGTCTTGTTGGGGTATGTTTGGCCCGTGGTTGTTTCCCAGTTTACTGTCGGTGCGGCCTAAACGTTGAACGTGACAGGCAATTTATCTTGTTGGAGTGCCCTTTTTCCTCCCATCCTGTACTTGCCCTCTCTCCTGCTCCTTTCTCCCTATCCTACCCAAAAAATGTGCCTTGTATGGTTCAGTTACTGTGCTGAATGGTAATATGCTGAATGGTAATATGCTGAATGGTAACAGACGTATTGCCCCTACCCCTCCCCACCCTTCCAATCTTTTTTTTTTCTTAAAGAGCAGGGCTTACAGACGCTCTGCCCCACACACGGGTATTCTCCGTTCAGGCCCTCCTCCCCACTCACAGTTTATCGTTCTTGCTTGAACAATTCGTACTGTGTGAAAAGTACCTGTTCTTCGTGTATGACGTTTTTTAAGACTTGCCTCTACGATGACAGCGCAGAGCAAATTAAAAATAGAGGCAACAATGTGCCAATTTCAACTTCCTTTCAAGGCAACGACGTACCAGTTTCAACTTCTAGCCAAAAAATTTACACACTCGCTAGTTTTCATTGTAGGGATCCCCTTTTTCGGGGGTTGTCTTCGTTTCTGCTATGAGACTTTGGTTATAGACACACGCTAGTGTGTCGCCACCAAGTAACAGTAGATCATCCCATTGTAGACATCCGATAGTTAAACAATTGATTGTTAATGATAAAAAGGCGGCCTCAGTAGAAGACATGTGTCTGTTAACTGTAAGCAACTAAAAGCATATTTTGGCATGTTGAGGATAAATCCCAATGCGACAGAAATCTTTCAAATTGTGGTAAATGTAAGGGGAAGGTGCAGGGATAAAAATAAAATAAAAGTTAAAGGATGAGTGTCCACCATTCATAGAGAGAAAGATGCATCAATAAAGTTGTTTTATCTAGACACACGCTAGTGTGTCGCCGCCAAGTAATAGTAGATCATCTCATTGTAGACATCCGATTATTAAAAAAAATTGATTGTTAATGATAAAAAGGCGGCCTCAGTAGCAGACATGTGTCTGTTAACTGTAAGCAACTAAAAGCATATTTTGGCATGTTGAGGATAAATCCCAATGCGACAGAAATGTTACAATTTGTGGAAAATGTAAGGGGAAGGGCCAGAGATTAAGAAAAACTAAAATTTAAAGGATGAGTGTCCACCAATCATAGAGAAAAAGATGCGTAATAACGTTGTAACGTAATAGCTAGCTGATAAGATTTTTCCAATGTTAAATCCCACAGACTTTTTGCTCATGTCTAGCGCAAAAAATTGAGAAGGCCTACGTGGCTGAATTTTGGCACACGGATGCATGGTGTTCTGAGCATGGTCCTTTTGTTGGTTTGAGAGTTGTAGGGGTCAGAACAAATGCTTGGGAGGGTATTGAAATTCGCCACTAGCGAATTTAAATTTAGTTTCTTTTCCAAGTTGCAACCAAAGATTTCAAGCAACAATGTCTGGAACAATCAACACTGGTCTTTAGATTTATTGTAAAACCCTGGACGAACTAAAAACTGAACTGTAACGAAGGACAAAATAAGGTTAACGTTGCCGTGGATTGCGTAAGAATAAAAGGATGCACGTTAGATGATGGTTACGCAACAATACGAGCATCCACGAGCTAACGGGTTTTTTGTTAATAACCCCAAAATAAAATGCTTTGTGTTCTGCTGTTTTAGTAACAGCGACCTGCGGTTTCTGCATGACTAAATGTCAACGAAATCTTGAAAAGTTAAGGGGAAGGTGCAGGGATAAACAAAACAACTGAAGGGGATGCACTGATTGAGTGAGCGAAGCGAACGAAATCAGCGATTGTTAGCCAGTTTGTGCCAAAATGGGATTGAAGCAACTTAAGCATGTGAAGAGTGGTCATACAATAAGCTGAGCCGTGGCAATTTGGCTAATCTAACGGCTAATTAGCAATGGTAAATTTGAAGATAAAAAATGTGAAAATTTATAGAAATACAATTTCTCTAGAAAAAAGGTACAGATGAAGATAACACGGTGTAACCTTATGTACATACACAGTTCTACGAAAGTTGTGATATCCACCCAAAACCAAAACTGGTAGAAAACCCGCCAAGTTTCCAAAAACGATCGGCCTTTGAAGGTAGTGATATCATTCAACCAAGGAAAGGCCGCCAAGGTCAATCCTATTAGCCAAGTTAATCGCACCCAATAATACTTTGGACGTTAAATGAAAACTTGAAGATTGCTACAGCGAGTAGGAATTTTCAATTTTTCATTCAACTTTCGACCTATTAGTCGGTGCGATTAACTTGGCTAATAGGATTGACCTGGGCGGCCTTTCCTTGGTTGAATGATATCGTTACCTTCAAAGGCTGATCGTTTTTGGAAACTTGGCGGGTTTTTCTGCCAGTTTTGGTTTTGGGTGGATGTTACTGACTATTAACTAGCTAGTAACGCTGGCCCCACATTAAATCCCATAGACTCATTGCTCATCGGTATCACAAAAATTAGAAGACCTACGAAGCTGAACTTTTGTACACGGATGAATGGTGATCTGAACATGGTCCTTTTGTTGGTTTGGGGGTTATAGGGTTCAGGACAAATGCATGGGAGAGTTTTGAAATTCGCCACCAGCAAATTTAAATTTCGTTTCTTTTCTACGTTGCAACCAGAGATTTTAAGCAACAATGGCTTGAGCAATCACGACTGGTCCTTAGATTTATTGTAAAAACCTGGACGAACTAAAAACTGAACTGTAACGAAGGACAAAATAAAGAAACGTAACGTTGCCGTGGATTGCGTAAGAATAAATGGATGCACGTTAGATGATAGTTACGCAACAAAACGAGCATCCACGAGCTAATGGCTTGTTTTTGTAAATAACCCAAAAATAAAATGCTTCGCGTTCTGCTGTTTTAGTAAAGCGACCTTCGGGGGTTTCTGCATGACAAAATGTGAACGAAATCTTGAAAAATAAAGGGCAGGTGCAGGGATAAACAAAACAACTAAAGGGGATACGCTGATTAAGTGAGCGAAGCGAACGAAATCAGGGATTATTAGCCAGTGTGTGCAAAAATGGCATTGAAGCAACTTAAGCAGACGGTGTAACCTTATGTACGTTCAGTCCTATGAAATTTGTGATATCCACTCAAAACCAATACTGGTAGAAAAACCCGCCAAGTTTCCAAAAACGGTCGGCCTTTGAATGTAGTGATATCATTAAACCAGGGAAAGCAGCCAATGACAATCCTATTAGCCAAGTTAATCGCATCCACGAAGATTGCTACAGCGAGTAGCAATCTTCAAGTTTTCATTTAACTTTCAAACTATTAGTCGGTGCGATTAACTTGGCTAATAGGATTGACCTTGGCGGCATTCCCTGGTTGAATGATATCACTACCTTCAAACGCCGACCGTTTTTAAAAACTTGGCGGGTTTTTCTACCAGTTTTGGTTTTGGGTATAATGTAAGAAGAAAAAGATGGGTAAGCAAAAAAATAACTGCACTTTGTGAGGATAACACCATCTCTGGTGTACTACATTTCCACACACATTATAAACGTTTAGAGACGGCTGCCACTTGAAACCGGTCCAAAAAAAAAAACATCGCGGCCATTTCATTTTAAAAATGGGCACCATACAATAAAGAAATCAAAATTATATACGTACTGTATATAAGTTTGATGTCAATTGCTAGGTTTTAAGGTATGCCGAATTCAAAAAACTGTTCGAAAAAGGTGCCAGGACGCCACAAAGCAAGATATCAGAAATTATGGAAGACGGGAAGGGAAGGGAAAGGGAAATGCATCTGATCCAAATAACTACCGCCCAATAGCTCTCACCTCGGTTGCCTGTACAGTCATGGAGTCAATTATCCGTGAGGATGTGTTGGGTTTCTTCGAAGCAAACTACTTGTTAAATCCTGACCAATTTTGCTTTTTGCCTAAGCGTTCCACCACGATGCAATTATTGTTAGCACTGGAAAAATGGACCACGGCACTTGATTTGGGTTTTCCTACGGACGTCGTCTATTTCGACTTTCAGAAGGCTTTTGAATCCGTGGTACACAGCAAACTGCAATTTACATTGGCTGAAATTGGAATCTGTGGTACACTGTTGGCTTGGATCGCTGATTTCCTTTCTGGGCGATCAAAGCGGGGCCTGGTTCCGCAAGCTTTCTCGTCATCACTCCCTACCATCAGTGGGGTTCCCCAGGGATCCGTACTTGGACCCTTGCTTTTTGTCATTTTTCTAAACGACTTAACAAATGCACCTACAACAACTGACAAACCAAAATTTAAATTCGCCGATGATCTGAAGATTGGTGATGAGGTTTGGTATGAAACTGGCTCCAAATTCCTTTCTTCCCAGATTGGCACAGTGACTGAGTGGTCGGAATGTTGGCAATTACCACTCGCTACATCAAAATGCTGCACGTTTCATGTTGCCGACAGGACCTAAAACATTCGTACTATCTGGCTAAATGCAAGCTGAATTCGGTGCAATACATTAAAGAACTGGGCATCAATTTCAACTTTGACCTAAAGTCGTCCATGCACTGTAGGCTGATAAGTACTTCAGCCTTTGCCAGACTTGCAATTGTTAAGAGGTGTTTTGTGTCCTCGAATAGGCATATGTTGGTTTGGGCTTTCAAGGTATATGTGCGGCCACTGCTGGAGTATGCGAGTCCGGTGTGGTCGCCTTATCTCCTTTATGACATTGATAAGTTAGAATCTGTTCAACGGTATTTTACGCGTTCATTGCGTGGCCTGCGCAGCAGTTCTCCTGGCCAACGTCTGAGGTTACTTGGCCTCGAACCACTTGAGTTGAGGCGCCTGTAAGCCGACCTGATGTTGACATTTAAAGTTCTTCATGGTCTGTTGCCTGTGGAATTGCCTTTTTTTGATTTCTGCACTACGGATATTACTAGGGGCCACTCTATGAAACTGAGGGTTCCCAGGTGGAGCTTGGACTATCGTAAATTTTTTTTTGCTAGTCGGGTGGTAGCTCCTTGGAATTCCTTCTCCGAGGCTGCAGTCTCTGCTCCATCTCTGAGTGTCTTTCGGCAGGAGTTGAATTGTGCTGACCTCTCGCGTTTTCTGAAAAAAATCTTATCTGTGATGCCGCATTACAATTTAGTGGGACCAGTATTAGAGGATGCCCCCGCAACCCTTCTGGATCCTTCCCTCCGAAATGGGCGAAAATCGTTATATTATATTATTATTATAAATGGCGGCTAAAATGGTGGCAAAATTTGAGATATTTTCATAATTGTAAAACATACTTATATATAGTACATACAGGTTTTAATTATAGTGATCAAAAACCTGAGTTCGTTTACACTAACTAGTAACTAGAAAACACCACGTCTAATCCGTAGCGTAGTGTGTTCGTAATTAGGAGCAAAGCTGTGGCTGTTTCTCTGCGTTTTTCTTCAATTCACCGTTGGTTATATTTTTTAATTGATGCGGTAGCAGTTCTAATTAGGCTAAAGGGATGTATTTAGGTTCTGATATCGGGTAGAGATGTATGTTGCCCTACAAGGGTAATTGCAATATCTGAGATAAAACTAACTGAACAAAAAAAGGCTTCGCCGTTTAGAAAAAAAGCATTAGAGCTCGTATCCCCATACTCACAGCTGTGAAGGCACACGAATAAAAACGGATTAGAGTTCACTCGAACGCAACGAACTATAATTTGAACTACAATTACAGGGAACAAGATTATGCCATGCCGGCCTCCATTCACACTCGTATATGTTATCATTAATCAAACAAACAAAATAATTGAATATTTCACACACAAAAATACACACACAAAATACGGCATGAACACGCATATGAAACTGGATGAAAAACCAAAACCCACAAACACATACAGAACAGACGCGATAAACAGCAAGGCTTATAAAATTGAACGATTAAAAATACATACAGAAAATGAACGCGTAATTATTCACACATAAAGAACTAAAACAGAAACCATCAAATACAAACACAGGCCAAAAAACTGCCTTAACTGGCATACCTGCCTGCCTGCCTACCTGCCTTGTCTATAGGCTTTTTCTCGTGCGTGCCTATAATTTGAACTCCAATTCCAGGGAACAAGGCATGTTACTTACCAGCCTCCATGCAGACGCATTCATGTATACATAGCTATTCAAGCAAACTTCACACAAATAAAATAAACACACAAAATACAACATACACACGCACATGAAATAGAACGAAAATGTAAAACACATACAAACACATACAAAACAGACGCCGTAAACAGCAAAAAGTCTACAAAAGATGAAAAATACATCCACAAACACAGGCAAAAAAAACTGCGTTAGTTAGGTGTATACTTGTTTCACAAATTATAAATCCACGCAAAATACACATATAGCCACTCACAGGAAACACACTTAAAACATAAAACAACATACACAAACAAATATTAAAAAAAAAAAAAGCCTGAAAAACACGCAAAATAAGTCCACACAACATACACGCACACAAACATTATATTTTTCAAACAAACTGCGTTCACTTTCTGACATAACCACTGAGTAAACATAGTCCTTGTTCGCTGGGATTGGAGTTCAAATTATAGTTCGTTGCGTTCGAGTGAACTCTAATCCATTTTTATTCGTATACCTTTACAGATATGAGTATGGGGATACGAGCTATAATGCTTTTTTTCTAAACGGCACAGTTTTTTGTTCAGGTAATATAATCCTAATTACATCCATTTATCATAATTAGAATCACCACTGCTTCACTTTAAAGATGTAACATGAAGAATTGAAGAAGAAATCATGGGGATACATCATAGATAAACAGTAGTAGCTTATCCCTTAATTACAATAAATCGTTTTAAGTACCCTTGTTCGAAAATATACTTCTCCATCGTTCATTAAGCCTATGGCTACTGCAGCAGTATAAAGATGTAACTTGCGGCAAATAGACGCAAAATGCACGTTACTACAACGTAGATAAACTATTAAAGCTTATCTTCTAATTACAATAAATCGTTCTAATTACCCATGTTGGAAAATACACATCGCCATCTACTATCCAAGCCAAAACACATCCGTTTATCTTAATTAGAACTGCCATCGCATCACTTTAAAGATGTAACTTATGGTGAATTGAAGAAAAATTCAGTGCTGTAGCACATAAGGTGCAACTTAGCTCCTGCCATAAAAAATGCATACATTGGTGGGATTTTGAGTTTTTTTTATTGTGTGGCGCCCATTTTAAAAACAAAATAGCCGCCGTGTTGGTTTTTGGATGGGTGTCACTTCCTGAAACTTTCTCATGAGTGTGGACTTGAAGTACAGCTGTTATTGTGTTATCCTCACAAAGCGCAGTTTTCCTGAAAAAATTGCTGATTACACACCGTGCTATATGTTTTGGGCCAGTTAACGCGGATTGGTTTCGGTATGGTGGGTTCGATATAAATGCATTCACATTGGAGAAACCTCGATACAACAAAGTCCAGAATAAATACCATATTACAGCAATGTACAGAACATGATAATTAGCAGATAATATTATAGATTCACACGTAATTGAGGGTAAAAGTGCATAAAGCGGAGGATATTGCACGTATCTCTCCACAGATTCGTAGTTTTGTTAAACCCGTAGTTTTATATAGCCTGTAGTTTTATTTAGCCCGTAGCTTTATTTAGGCCGTAGTTTTATTTAGCCCGTAGTTTTATTTAGCCCGTAGTTTTATTTAGCCCGTGGTTTTATTTAGCTCGTAGTTTTATTTAGCCCATGGTTTTATTTAGCCCGTAGTTTTATTTAGCCCGCGGCTTTATTTTTCTGGTGTTCGTGCAGGCCATTTTTCTTCCTTTCTATTCCATTTTAGTTCGATGGGTAGTTGAATTAAATACTGCCGTGCCCTCCTCTCACCCTGTCTGTCTCCTCTCTCTCCCCTTTCATCCCCCCCCCTTTCCTTTTCCCTGTTTATCCGTCTCTCCCACCCCTACCTGCCCATCCCACTTCATTCCTTTCTTTTTCTTGGGCAGTCTGTGCACCTGGTCGTTTCCGACATCCTGTATTGTATTTTCATGGCTTGACTATCACTTTTGCTTAAGTGTATTTCAGTGCGTACCATGCTGGGCCAGACAATTTAGAACCAAAAATGGCAAAGATCGGGAAAAAAATGTAGAAGTCCTGAAAATTTGAACATGCGCTGATGAAAAAATCTTAAATAACACACTAAAAGTCCCCAACCATCGTATTTTCAGCCCCGGCCGTCATCTTGGAACATGACACCCGAAAAACAATTTTTCTCATATAACTTCTGAACGGTTGATCCAAATGTAAAAAGTCCGGAATGCATAAAGTTTACTACAGAAAAAGTCAAATACACTTTGCCCACTCTGCTCATTCGTGCTATCGTTGTGGATAAAAAAAAAAAGCAATGTAATGTTGAGTTTATTCCGCAACAAAGACCAAGTACAGTAGGGCGGAGTAGCACTTCACTTATTCACTTTCTGTGTAAAGCATGAAATTTGGTATGGATGCACATGAAGAGTAAATGGAAAAATAGCTATGATAGCATGTTCAAGCACTCCTACCCCCCGAGGGGGTGAGGAGGTGACATATGGTGACTTTTTTTTCCCTGTCACTCCTTAATCGTCAACAAATCAAAAGCATAATGTGAAACAAAAACGATCAGCGAATAATTATGAACAGGAAAGGGGATATACATCTTTTACGTAAAAGCTACCATTGAACGCCAAAATCTTACTTTAAGTATTTGTCTTCTTTAATTGCACGAACACTCCCCTTTTCATTAGGTTGCTATAGTGATTTTCAGGTTCAAGGTGCCCTTCCGATCCCTCGAACAGCCCAAAGTCGACGTATTTAGGATTTTCTGTAAGGTGGGGGGGGGGGGCTTATTCTTTCCATCAATCGTAACCAATATTGTTTAGCTTAGAAACGGACCGTTTTATGCCAATTTAAAGATGAAGTGGTAGCACGAAAGCATATGATGATTTTCGAGTTCAAAGTGATCTTGCTAGCTCTCTGGCAGACAGAAATGGACATGCTTAGGATATTCTGAAATGTTGTGATCGATTTTTTCCATCAATCCTAACCGACATCGTTTAGATTAGATAGAGACCGTCTTGCTCCCATTTAACGATGAAGAGATAATGGCGTTGCGGCGAAAGCGCGTATGGTGATTATTGAATTCAAAGAGATCTTGTGAGCTCTCAAATAGTTCGAAATAGACAGGCTTAGGATAGATTGAAATAAGGGGATCTATTCTTTTCATCTATACTAACCAATTTTGTATAGCTTAGACATAAATGAAAATACGATCGTTACAATGGAAAATATCCACGACGCTATTTCAACTTCACCATTAAACGTGTGTTGGACGGTTCCTATCTAAGCTAAACAATTTCGGTTAGGATTGATTGAAAGAATAGATCACAACCTTTCTGAATATCTTAAGCATCCTCCATTTCAGTATATTAGAGGGCTCGCAAGAGCATTTTGAATTCGAAAATCATCATACTCTTTTGCCGCTACGCCATTACCACTTCACCTTTAAATGATCATAGAATGGTCCCTACCTAAGCTAAACAATTTTGGTTTCGATTGATGGAAAGAATACGTCCCCACCTTTCAGAATATCCTAAGTATGTCTACTTTGGGCTGTTAGAGGGCTTGCAAGAGCACTCTCAACCCGAAAACCACTATAACGACCTACTGAAAAAGCGAGTGTTCGCGCCAATTAATGGTGATATACTTAAAATACGATTTTAGCATGATGATACGCGTTACACAATACTAATGCACATTGTTGTGGTATAATGTTGCTGTAGTTCATTGTAGCATTGTTGGTCACTGGCATATAATTGTATTGTCAGGGACGGTATAGCTGTTGTTTTTCTGCATGTGCAGACGAAAAAGACTAACCGTATTTCCTTTGGGCCAACAGATTGATTGATTGATTTGCAGAGCTATGATCACAATTGATCATTATCCCCATCATAACACAATACAAGAATACAACAATACAACAGTATACATTAACAACTACTTTCTCTAGGCAAAGCGGCCAGCAGATTCGCAAAAGGCTGACACTCTTCAAGCAAGGCACATTCTTGCTTCCACCAAGCGGTGAGATTGACAACAGTGACTGGAGCGATCTCGATAACCTTCCTGCCATACTGACTGCATAGTCGTAAACAACCGTTACCGACGTGATCTCTTGGTGTAATCTAGTTAGTCAATGAAACAACTGACACCGCCGAAGGAAGTGTTAAATAGTTTCATCCTTAACACTACAGAAGCAAACTAGGAAGACATTCTCATCCCACTTAGCAAGTAAATAGTTCAACAACACGTGGCCCAACCTCAACTTAGTCAATAGCACTGCTGAACGGCGTGGCAAAAGGTCAAATTCAGCTGGGTACGACAGCGAAGGATTAACTTTAACAAAGTGTGACCCTGCACCATCAACGACCCACTCCTCCGCCCAACTACTCAAGACCACTCCGCCGACTAATGCTCAAAGATTCTTAGGGATACTCATATGACTAAGTGAAGGGCACACCCCTCCACGATATACAATTCTCGACAACTGATGAGCATCTCATTTCTAGCAAAGGCAGCATGACCCGTGGCCCAAGAGACAAGAGACGGCAGTGTCAGGCACACATCTAGTACCACTGGATGCAAACAATCAAGACGTTCGAGGCTACTACGGAGAAACCTAATCATCGATTGCGAACCCGAGTGGATGGAGAAGCCCAAAGGAGGAAGCTCTTCGCAAATGCCCAACGCTACTGACAGCGCCACCAACTCCGCGATCCTAGCAGATGGAACAAAGGGGAGGAAATAGCTGTACTGCTTCTTCAAACCCGGAATCCAACTCCAATTCCATTAACTTGAGACCTCACATAAGACGCATGCCAAAAGACTTAAAGAGATGGATCGGCTGCACTCGAGATGCTCAAGATAACTAAGTAATGAGGAAACAGCCAATAAAAACGGATCAAATTAACTAAAAGCGGAAGCAATGAAAGAGGGCGAGTAATTTCATTCTTGGCACGGTAGCAAAGAAAAACTGCGAGCGGCCGACAATATAAACGGACGTGATGTGTAGCAATCAATAATTCTGGCTATTACAGCCGAGTTAAGTGGACAAAGTTGGATGAGTAACAATCACTGCATGCACGTTCGTTGCTGCGGGCTTATCGTGCTTGGTGTCAACACGGAGAAACAGGCAATTCAGCAACACTGAGGATAACTGTGGCGCCCTCCATTGAAAATGCTGGTTACTTCCCAAAGAAACTCTAGGGCTTCCAAGGAAGGGGGAGCAGAGATGGGAGTTATTCAGACCGCATTTCATACACCTTGTAAATTATTTCGTTTACGCATGCCGGAATCGGCTAGTCCAGTGTATGTTATGCGGATACATCAGCTGTTGTAAACTAATTCGTAATAACGATAATGCTTCCTCTTCACGTTACCTCAAAGTGTGAGTGAATTGTAGGCATACCAACCTTGTTAACACCGGTTTAATCTGCTAATTGGATTTCTCCAGTGAAATTGTCCCTCTCATGGCCGTAGATGGCCCAATTTGGAGTCCTGCTTAACCAGCTAACCAATCTTCTGACGTTTGCTGATTTGCATTGTTGCGTAATAACAATGTTTAAAACAATATAAAACAATAAAACTAATCGTTAAAGACCCCGTAAATCCGTAATGGCACACCCAATTGAAACTGCTATTAGAAAAAGGTCACATCAACGAAACTACGTCATGTATAGTGAGCTACAAACCAGTTTTTAGGGTAAATGATTGAATCCGTACAGTGAACTATATAAACGTGTCCAAACAATGCGTTCAAGCCAAAAATAAAAATCATTAGTCTAGCTCAAATTCACATTACAAACAAAAACGTCAAGTGCGCCGTAAAAAAAGAGGTTATATGATTGAAGTTTTATTTTACTTGTTAAAATGTACACGGATAAAAATTGGTGATTTTTAATTGAAATAATCCAATGTACAATTCAGAAAATTGGATCTGTTTAAGTGCTGTTGTACTTTACGTAACGTATTTGATTGGTAAAGCACAACAGGATTTAAACAGATGCAATTTTCTGAATTGTGCATTTGATTATTTCAATTAAAAGTCACCAATTTTTATCCGTGTACATTTTAACAAGTAAAATGAAACTTCAATCATATAACCCCTTTTTTACGGCACACTTGACGTTTTTGTTTGTAATCCGTGTACCTTTTTTACGGCTATGGTGTCGCGTTTATGCATGCAGTCGATTGTTGCATGCACGAAGCATGGATTTGGAATTTTCTGAGTGTTATTGTTTCCTAAATACAATGGTTAAAACAATGTAAAACAATCGAAATGATCGTTTACGGTCCCGTAACTCCGGAATGGATGGACCAATCGAAAAAGTGGTCCCTGTAAAGTTGAAGCCTAGGGAAATTTCTGGCTCAGATCATGTTTCAGATTTTAGGTAGGTGCAGTAGTTTTTTTCTGAAACCGTGTCAGCAAAGAAGAACAAGAACATGAACAAGAACAAGAACCAGAACAACAACAAGAACAAGTGAACAGTTTTCAAATTTACGTGTGGCTTCCTACGTTTACTCTTGCACGGAATTGCATAAAAGTTGGTGTAAAGTTTGGAAAAGTTGCTATCTACTATATGGCCACGTTTAGTCGAAATATATTGAATAGAAACGGAGAAATTAATAGTTTCAGTTTTTCTGGAGAGAGGACTTCAATCATATATATACTACACGGCTATCGCTATGTGACAAATCGGATGTTTATAAATGTTGGTGCACTTGCTGACTAAGCCCAACAAAGCTTATATAAAGAGGTTGCATGGAAAATATTGAAAGACAGCCTGGAAATTAAGCATCGACATTTTGACTTTAACGTGGGATACCTAGATCACACCGTACGGTAAAGGCTATCCCTTACTAACCAATTACAATAGTAGATGAACAGATTTCAGCCACACTGAAAATAAGAATGGCACCATTCTTGAAAATGCTATTCTTTTTCCTAAGAAGACCAAACACCAGGGATTCTAAGGGAGGAGGAAGTAGCGGTGGGGGGATTCAGACCACACAATGGGAGATTGCAGGGGAGTTCAGGGAGAGAACAGGGATACTGAGGGAAGCCGCAGGGGTAGGAAATCTGACCATACTATGGGAAATACGGGGGGAGGTGCAGGGAGGTTCCAGGGAAACGCGGGAGATCTGTCGACGCTATTTTCATTTCATGCTGCCCTGTAAAGTATTTCATTGGCGCATGCGAGAACCAGCTAGATAACCGACGTATGTTTCGCCAGGGTTACAGCTAGCTTAAAATAAAGCTTGATGTACATAAAGTATGATGCACAAAGTTAGATGCAAGAATATCGCGATTTAATTGCTGGTCGCTCTATGTTACCAAACCCAGTTGACATCATCAGAATTTGAGACAGCTGAATGAGGGCGACCACTGGGAATCAATAATACTTTGCGAGCCAGTCCAACCTCTCCAAAATTGGATATTCCATAGCTACAGTACCTTTATGATTAAAAGAACGATGTCAAAGCGGGACTCAATTATTCGAAGATACATCATAAGTATGAGGAGGTAGCAATTTTCCAAACCGTTGCTTCTGAGAAAAGTAGATTGTCCCCAGACATCTCCTCACACCGGAAGAAAAGGTTAACTCGCAAACTTACACCTAATATTAATAATAACAAGAATTATTGATAATAATAATAACAGTAAGGACTTTAAAATTGAAAACGATTGTGGCATTTACGGCATATATACTATCTATCCCAAAAGGGTAAATTAATTATGTCTACACCTGGGAATTTTGTTGACAGGAGAATGGCTCCAGCGTGTTTTACTCAATAGTCATCAGTGACATCATTTAATTCGGGCATGTGAGGCAGTGTGAGGATTGTCCTGCCTTGTAGGTGTCAAGATTCACTGAAACACCACACGTTTCACTTTAGTTGCCAAACTGTGTTTCTTAATGGGTTGTGTTTCGTTGTATATTGTGTTACTTTGTGTGTTTTATCTCTCTAAGGTTGTGATTCTGAGGGCGATGACTTTATTGTCAGGGTTCCAATTCAAACAGTCAATCAACCAGACCTCGTCCTTGAGGAAACAAGTTGTATGTCAGGGTGGGTCTGATCTTGGAGGCACGAACACCTGTCGTCCTGGAATGAAAGGGTTTAATACTGAGTTTCACCGCTTGACAAAATGTAAGTAACGTGGATAAGTATTATGAAAATGTAGATCAAGGGGTGATTCTATTTTAAACATCCTAAGAAAAGCTTATTGTGTAATGGAAGCCTAGGAAATGTTTAGGCTTAATCTTGCCAACCCCCAACAAATACACGCGAACTTTAATAAACTTATTGGATATTGGACGAACTGAATGTTCATGGCTTCCTTAATTGCATTTACAAACTTACGATGTGATCATGAAATTTGGTGGGTAGCATTATGAAAATGGAGTTACTTTTTCTGGTAAAGTTTAGTGACCTATATAGGAAAACGGTAATTATCTAGATTAGGGGCACCACGCCAAATCACCTAATTTTTGTACTAACCGACGCTACTCTTCATCCTAACACCACTTCGCATCACAAAATCCGGGGAAAACGTCTATAAACTTCTTAAAAATTTATTTTTTTTTATTTTTTTTATTTTTTTTAAATTAATTTCTTTGAGCCTTAAATCAGCCGAAGCAACTTAATGCTTGTATGGCTGAACCGGCTCAATTTTGAACATTACCAGACTTTTAGAGGAGAAGAAATATCTGGTAAAGGGAGGTGCCAACCCGGGGATTCGATCCGGGAAACCTCCGATCATCGTAGGGGCCGAAAGATTGTCCAGAATTGTCCAGAATAGTTCCCATAGCCGCTGAAGGAGCATGGTAGCCTCTCACGCTACCCTGGCCGGCAGTCCTGGCGGGGACTTTGCCATGGTCCCCTTTCCAGGGGTTCGACCAGATCCGCAAACCTCCAGCAACCAGGCCGAGCTCTCTCACAACTCAGCCACGATGACCACTTTCATTTAAAAGACGTAAAATGCTAGTTTACAGTTGCTAGTTGCTAGTTGCTAGTTTATTTAAAAGACGTAAAATGCTAGTTACAGACACACTTAAGCTACGGCGTTGGCAGCCATACTGTGAGTGTGTGTGTGTCTTTTGAAATTTTTTTTTACAACCTTACACCCGTTTCTCTCGGGTTTCATGATGCGAAGTGGTGTTAGGATGAAGAGTAGCGTCGGTTAGTACAAAAATTAAGTGATTTGGCGTGGTGCCTCTAATCTAGATAATTACCAGGAAAACAATGTTTTATACTAACAATTCTTTCCTAGAAGGCACAATGACAGTCGACATTAACAATTTATTCGCTTTATTGCCTTCTTGCCGGCGAAATATATGCACTTTTAACCATATTTTACGTTGTTGCGACAGCGGTGAAAACTAGTACCGCAATGCGCTAGTCGCCATGTTTCAGTGGGATGTGACAGGCAGAAGTAATCGATTATATGCGTGTGTAGGCCAAAAATCGTCTACTGCAACGACATCAACATGATAGAACTAATTGTCTTTCCGTGGTGAATTTACTTTGCCAGCCTGGTGAAAGTCGAACCAAGGCAAGTAACCTAACAGATCTGATGATAGTACCAACACACCAGAACTACAATAGTCAGTCCGTGGTGCAACTTCCTTTTGCCTGCCCGGTGAAATTCGAACCAAGGCAACTAATGTAACTAATAATAACAACACCACAGAACTACAATAGTCACTAAGTGATGAAACTTGGTACTGTATCCTGCCTAGTGAAATGTCAACAAATGCAACTGACCTTACCTAACCTAACCTACAATAACAACAGCCAGAAAAAATGCAGAAAAACAAACTACGACTGCAATCGGGCGGAATTTATTGAATACCAGCACTTCCAATCGTCGATTAACTACTCCAGGTCACATCGGTCGCGTTACGGCGCTGGCGCTTAATAGCAACAGTGGCGAGCTTCGTAGAAATATCGCTACAATTACGAAACTAAAACAACGAATTTATAACATTATAATGCAAAACGACAAACGAAATGTGAACAAGCACCAGTTAAAACATTCATTATTACCTCACGGTAAGAATTGTTACTAGAAAACATTGTTTTCCTGCATAGGTTGCTAAACTTTACCATCAAAACATCGATGTGACAGACGGCCACTGATTCTTCCAGGGAGGAATGCAAAACACGACTGTTGGTTGAGCAAATGTTTCATTTGTACGATGAGGTATTTGTGATGATGTTGGCATTACTATAGTGAGATTCACGATTGAACTGATTCATCTGTACGACCATTAGTTTGCTTCAAATGACTTACAGCTCAAAGAGTTTTTTTTAAATAATATCTCTGCGTATTTACTAAACTCTTCTGGTTAGCAATTCACAACTTAGCTACTTATTTCCTTACTCCAGTCTTCTTTATCCTTCAAAAAGTCTATGGATCCAGACCACCATTTCCAATTCTTTAGATCTCCCTATTCTAGGCTATCTCTGCGGAATCACCCACAATTTTAATTTCACTAAGTCATATCAGTTTTTATGCAAAACCGTATGTCTTTTAAGTAAATCAAATACAAACGGAGCGAGTGTTACAAAGGTACAAATTCGCTAGAGTAATCCCTACTGGGGACTAGGGATGGGTCCGTAACCGACACCGAAACCGAATTTTCGGTTTTTACTGAAAACCGACACCGAAACCGATTCGGATTTTGTGTCGGTTTTTCGTACGGTGTTCGAAAATCAAAAAAAATGATTTGTTGTTTTAAATTTTTTTTAAATAATTATCATTTTCTACGTATAAATGACAGCAAAGCTCCTAGCGAAAATAGTAGAGGAAAATGGTGGCACATCTATACCCACGGTCTATGACGCTGCTGAAAGTGAAAGCAGGAGTAAGTTGAAGCTAGTAATACAACTGTTGCTAGAAAAAAAAAATAGGAAAATCTGGTTGGGGTGGATGGTGGCAAAAACCGATACCGAAACCGAAACCGAGGTTTTTTGAGCGTGAAAACCGAAACCGGAACCGAAATCAAAAAAATGAAACCGACCCATCCCTACTGGGGACATGAAATTGCTCACAATTGTAATGTCCCCGTCTAAGTTGTATATGATTTTAAGATAAACGGTATATCAAATTAAAATGCAAACGAACAGGGTGTCATAACGGTACTAATTCACTAGCGGAATCTTAACTCAGGCCGTGGAATTACTCATAATTACGACTTTAAAAATAAATTTCTTTGAGCCTTATGATATTTGAAGCAACCTAATGCTTGTGTAGATGAACCTGATCAATTTTGTACCTTACTCCTTAAGGAAGTATAGTTAAGAAATGGGGTGAACCTGGAGATGCTAACCAAAAACCATTTACTTAAGGACATTATTTCCTGGGGACTTTTTTCCTATGGGCGTTTTTTCCTGTTGGCGTTTTTTCCTGGAGACGTTTTATTGGGGGCGTTTTATCGGGGGCTTTTTCCCCCCCTAGAACCCATTTTTTATGTGTGATTCGCAATTTGAGCACTCTTACCGTTATAGGACAGAGCTTAAATTCTGTTCCATACCTTAGGTCCCTAACATAATTCTGTATAAGCTTCTGTTATTACTTATGGCATGTTTGTGTGCTTCTTTTGTCAAGGCGGAAGAATATGCAAGAGTGTGCAGGCGAGTAATTTCTTACCTAAATACGGAGCGAACTAAAGTCTGGTTTCGACAGAACGCTGGCAAAAATCACAAACTGCTAACCATTTAGCAGCACAGTTAGAGTAAAGCAAAACAAATAGTTTAATACAATATATTGCTTATTTGTACTTGTAGTTTTCGTGTAGATGTGTCACTTTTGATAACACATGTTAAGTACCCATCATGACTCGGTCAAGTTTAAGTTGGGCCAAGAAGCCTCAAGCATTTCTCGAGATTCTCGTTTTGGTAAGTACCTAAATTTAAAATGTGGTTGTTAGCCGGTAACAATATTGTGTTGGTAGCACAGTTTATTACAGATAGTGTACTAGAATTTTAAACTAAGAAGCTGTTTATTAACTAAGGATTTGAGCAATTACGGTCGGTGAAAAAGATCCTTTTTAATTCAAGTCCAATCGAATTTGCAACAGGTTCGTGTATCGAGTCTGGTTTGAGTATTTGTTGTTGTTCATTTTTGAAGCCATTTAAAATTAATTAGGATATTAATTTTAAATGGCTTGAAAAATTAACAACAACAAATACTCAAAAAACCAAACTCGATACACGAGCCTGTTGTTGCAAATTCGATTGGACTTGAATTACTACTAAAGTGTTGCTTAATTATTTTGATTCCGTCAATACAAATGGTGTTCCGGCTTTAAGTATATAATTAAATACTACTGACTTTTAATCTACATCACTCGAACAGAAAGCTAATTTTGTATATGTTTGTCAAAATCAGTCAGTAATTGGTCAAGTAACCGCATTTTATTGGAGTGGAATTTCTTGATTAAGGATGCTAGCTCACGAACCGATTTCGGGTACGAACTGTGTAGTCAGCTTGGCTCGGCTAGGATTTTTTTCGATTATCTCACACCTCTAGCATTCTTTATTTCTTCATATTTCTGATGCTTGTTATAATAACTATAAAGCTACCATGTTGTCTGCTTGCATTTCTGCACGCCAGACCAATCAAAAAGTTCACAAGTGCAGGTCCAAAATATGTTCCTTCGAGAAACATGTCACAACAAAAAGAGAAACAGAGAATATAGTCTTGTTCACGTCAGAGAAAATTACAATTCAATATATTTAGTAATGATGCGACACCTATGCAATGAAACAAAGTAAAACACCTGACAAGGGTGCTTAGAGCTGCTTTAATAACGACAGGGTTAGTATTTGCCATGAATGCAATCATTATTCCAGAGCGAACGAGGTTGGAAAGCGATCAGATACCGCCCTAGCTCTAACCATGAGACTCTTTCAGTGATTGCTTAAGAGCATGGTTAAAGTTATTACGAATCTTTGATATGGGCCAGTATTTCGATCAAATTTTCGAAGCCTTTTTTTTGTTGACTTGATAGAAGAAGAAAAAGAAGAAGACGGGCTTTATTTAAAACACAATTAAAACAAAATACATTGATAGTGGGTTGAATACCAAGGTCTTTTACGAGCCCAGTACAAAAATAAATTGCATAAATGACTACAATGAAATAAGCAGTAGATATCCGTGAGCCGTGATCGATTTAACGGTTATAAATGCGAGTGAGCGAAAAACGGCTAGTCCACTATCGAGGGGGTGGAGGGAGTCACGAGTGGGCGAAGCCCACGGGTGTCTCCCTCCAGCCCCGAGATAGTGGACTAGCCGTTCGAGCTCAAGAGCAATTATAACCGTTAAATCGACAACGGCTCACGGATATGTATTTTAATGCTAAGGTGTGACGTCGAGCCAACATCTAGTTATTTGAGATTAAAAATTTTATTTTATTAAAAATTTTATTTGTGAAACATGACTTAAATTTCTGAACTCAAACTTCCGGTTTAAACTTCCTGTCTGCGAAATTCTCACGTACGCGAGGACGTCCCTATATCCAGTCCCAGTCACCGACGTTTGTGTTTAAGGTAAAACCGTATTTTTTCTACTTTATTAGTTTAAATAAGATATAGCGTATAAAATGTGCTATTCACTTGAGTCTCGTAGGTTTTTAGGTGTATTTTAGAAGGTGTCACAGTAGGTTAGTTTTCGTACTGTCGGAACGAAAGGTTGTCGGATTCGGCTATTCATTCATGGATGGGGTGGGGAGGGGGCTAGCATCGTATGCGAGGTTTTTTTTTTTTTCGTGATAGTGCGGAAAATGTTGCCAGGCTACAAATGTGCTGTTCGCTTGAGTATCGTATGTTTTTAGGTGTGTTTACAAGTGTCGGTAGCCTAGTTTTAGTACTGTCGGAGCGAAAGGTTGGCGGATTGGGCCATTCTTACATGGGTGGGGTTCTAGCATAGTAGCCTACGTGAGGTTTTTTTTTTCGTGTTAGTACGATAAATGTCGCAGGTTGCAAATGTGCTTATTTATGTTGGGTGAATTTGTGTTGTATACGTAGTTTTGCAAAGTATGTGACGTGGTAGAGCAGTGGTTGTGTAGAGCTCGGAAAAAGTGTTAGATTATCCAAAAAAGTGTGGGTTATCAAAATTAACCCACGGTCACGTGTGTGGGTTTTCAGATTAACCGTATATAACGGCTACACTTTTAGCATGGGGATGTGTTGGCATGACGTCACCGCCGTGCATTAATCATAATAATACAAATACATACATAACAGTTAATTGCACAATAGTGCAATCACACACAGGCGAATGTTAAAAAATTAAAAGAAAATTACACAATAAATTATTTGGAAAATGGAAAAAATTGGGAAAAAATATAAAACTATGCAAAGCACTGAAAAAGAAAAAAAACACAAAACACCTAAAAAAAAATGACGTTAAATAATGTAAAAAAAAGAATCTAAATACTGAATATGGAAGATATGGAGCCCTTCAGTATGTATAGAAATTCTTGCTACTAAATGTTATTTAAACTGTTGTTTGTGTAGGTATTGAATACTAAGTAGTGATGTAATGTGTTGTCATATAACCCTAGATGGTGCTATCCAGGTTCAGCAGTTAAGATTCAGTGGTTGTGTTTGATATTTACACCACTATTAGTCATAGACTAATGTTTCTGGGAACTCCCTTGAATAATGGCCAGTATCTTGCCAGATGTTGACTTATACCCGACGTGGAGTGCAGGGGCAAACCATAAGAGTTTGCTATTTGTATAGTTCGTAATTCTTGGAAAACGATCTGGTAAAATCATTGCATAACGTAATCTTTATTTTGGGGAACCATAATTTAGAACAGTAATTCTGGAAATATTTATTCTGGGAAATAAACCATGCCTGCACTTTGCCACCTACTATATATTATATGGGTGCCGACGTTCAGGCTGGAGGGATACATAATTCGGAAGTACTTAAAAGATGCTGGCATCCACCGTTGTGTGATGAACTTCTGCAGATTACCCTTAGAACTACGGAAGTGGTTGGCAGTCATTATCAAAAGAAACTTTAATCGTTATCATTCCCACCCATCGCAGAAAAGATGAGATGAAACGTTATGAATTTTTTGAGTAAAGATTAGAAAGTTTCTTTTGCTTACTGCGGGTAAGGTGGGAAAGTTTTCTATTTTGAGGGTTTCTGTGTCCCATTATCAATTATTATTAACTAGTTTCTTTGAGGAAAAACAGTCTCCACGCTTATTCTGGTTAACTGTAGCACTGTCAGCATTTGTCGGTTGATGCAAAACAGGCAAATAAAGTCGACTCTTTTGATGACGTATTGCAAGATCCTAAATGTACGGAAATTTGTATTTGGGGAGATTTCCATACAATTCGGATCTTGCACTACATCCTCAAAACAGTAGGCTTTCTTTGCCTCTTTTGCATCAACAGGCGACGTTTGGGCCACGTCACCAAGCAGAAGTTAAAAGAACTGTCCATTACGCACAACAGATGTTTTGGCCGGCTCCTGGTTACCCCGAAAATTGTGAGCAATCACAGCCCCGTGTTCAGTGTGGTTGGCTACCAGGTAAAAGGGCACCGGATCGAACCCCACAACACCCCAACGTAAAACTAAAATAGTATTAAAGACGTCTTATGATGCGAGGGGGCATGCAACATTAAAATGGTGACTACAACAAGCAGTTGCAACGACTACCTAGTCGCAACTGGTCTTCCGTACACTTACACAACTTCTGCCAATTCCGCTACATTTGGGCCTATTCCGCTTCTCATACTTCCGGGGTTTTTTTAATTTATTTTTACTAGTTTTAGGAGTGTGAATCTAATGGTGAAAACAATTTGCCTCAATCTGATACCATTCCCTAGATAACGGGTTCACTTGTCAGCCACTTCTGGTCTCTT
>JAHWFP010138908.1:78922-99604 GCA_023313725.1 Lithobius niger
ATGATAACTATCAATGTAGTCTCGCACTCGATTCTGATAACTCGGGACGATATATTTAGACTCTCACTCAATTCCGACAACTCGGGACGATAAGTATCAAATGTAGGCTCTCACTCGATTTCAACAACTCGGGACGATAACTACAAAATGTAGGCTCTCACTCGATTCCGACAACTTGGGACGATAACTAAAAAATGTAGGCTCTCACTCGGTTCCAACGACTCGGGATGAAAACTATCAAATGTAGTCTCCAGTGGCGCAGGGAAGGGGGGGGGGGGGCGCGGGGGCCACGACCCCCCCCGAAACGAAAGTGAAGCAAGAAAAAAATGCCCTTTTTTTTTAAATTAACAATTTCTATATTTTTGCTTTAGGTCAAGCTGTGTGAATGTTGAGTAGCCGGTTAATAGTAAAATAAACTAAAAACAAAATTCAGGAACATCAAATCTGTTTTAGCGTCTGACAGTGACAGTTCTTGGATAAAGTCCCCTTCCCTACTTGAAACCATTTCCCGCTAGTAATCCAAGTAACGCATTCCAGGCGCTTGCCAAATCCTTTGTAATCTGCCTACTTTTCTCCTCCCCCAAGCAACGTACTCTTTCGTCAACCAAATCTTTCCATCTCACTTTCCCTCCACCCCTAAAAGCCTTTCTTAGGTGGGCATAGCCATTCGGTCATAATACCATTATATTGGTATTCTCTCTTCATTCCCTGACTTTCTTTGGCAATGCTCGTAAGAAGAAGAAGCAAGACAAAATCAAAGGAAGTGAATACGGTAGGAAATAATAGAAGTGAAGATGAAGGCTGTCCAGAAACACATGAAAATCTTCCAGTTACAAAGTCTAAAAGAGCAACTCGCAGGTTGGATTACACAGAACGGTAAGCCAGTCGGCTCAGAAGGGTTAAAAAAAATACAGATGCAAACCTATTTACGTTGCCTTTTGGACTTAAATGTCAGACTGCCTGAACGGGGAATCGAACCCACGATCTTTGAAACATTCAAATTCCGAGGTCTGCCTCTGAGCCATACTGACACGGCCTGAAGAAATCTGTATTTATTTAACGCAAGGAGGATGTTGGAAACTTTGACGAAACCAGATGGAGCAAAAAGCAGGTCTTCTCAATGGAGGAAAAATCGGATTTGTTTAACAAACTCCAAGGCCGTCAATGACTCCAAGGCCGTCAATAAATCGAGACAGCGCAAAGAAATAAAGCGGTACAACGTTAAGATGGAAGCACTAGACGCTTCGAAAACGGGTGGTAGATTGAGAAGGAAAAAAAGTCCCACGGTATGGTCGCAGATTTTATCTGAAGCCGGGGTTCCCATGAACAGGGCCTTAACGAATTGGGACCTCGCCAAATACAATAAAACGTTGGGGATCCGCACATTCAGAGGAAGTTTATTCGAAAGTCCTGGGGATGGAACTCACTGGACCGCGTATTACTTAAAGGGGGGTTCGAGCGCCTTGTACTTCGATTCGTTTGGCTTAAAACTGCCTGCAGAACTCTACAGTTACCTCGGAAATAGGAAAATTGTCTGGAACCCGAAGAGAATGCAAGCAGCCGACGAGATACTGTGCGGGCAATATTGCTTGGCCGTACTGTATTATTTTAATAAAGGGTATACTAATCTGTTCGAAGCCGTGGAGTGGCTCGGTACCCAGTGATACGGGGGAAACCACAAAATTGACCGATAGTGACCGAGGTGTGGGGTTCACTTAAGGGAAACTAGGTTCAAACCGTTTTGCCCCAGGACTAGCGGTTCCTAAGTTACACCGGTAAATTGCTAAATGAACTCAGTGGCAGCAGAAGGGGCACTCGGGAATGCCAAATCCCAAACCATTTTGCTCTAGGACTAGCGGTTCTTGAGTTACTGCCGGTTAACTGCAAAATAAACTCGGTGGCAGCGTAGGGCACACTCGGAAAGTTAAATCCCGAGCCATTTTGCTCTAGGACCAGCGGTTCGCGCATGAAGCCCGCAGGTCCGCACTTCCTCGAGATGTTGCGCAGGGTCGATTGAAAAACCTTTTCGTATATAAAGCAAAATCTGCTTGTACTCTACCTAGCTTCTAACCCTTAACTCGAAGATGCAGTCCGAGACTCAATACCAGTGTGATTACCCCCAACAAACCTGTAACTCGAAGATGCAGTCCAAGACTCTCTACCGGTGTGATTTCCCCAATCCACCCGGGTACCGTCCCGAAGCGGCTATCCCCCTCACTCTGATTCGGCTCAATCCGGTGACCGGGAAGTGCAGAAAGCGGGAGAAGGGAGAAGGGAGTGTGATCCATGCGGGTATGGGGAAAGCGGTAACTTTGCATTCCCCAAATCGGATTGACCGGAGGCGAAGCTTTTGAGCCGGGAGGGTGCAGAGATGGACTCGTTGTGGGATGTGCCGCGTCTCTCGAACCCGAGCAGGCGTGAGCCCCTCAATTACGAAACCTATAGAATTCAACACCCGCGTCCAAGAAATCGTACGGGACCTTACTTCGGTCCTAGACGTTAATAGGCTTTAACTCGCATTTCCCACACAACTAGCTATACCATCGGAGTACTTCGGTCTCCGGCAGGTTCAACCAAGGTGGGCAGGCGGTCATGACCCTATCCTAATCCCAACGCTTCCCATCCGATCCCATCCCACCCCTCTGATAACCGCAACCTTGACAGGGCAGAGGGGCTCAGTACCCTGATGATACGAGGGGGAAACCAGTAGCAGTTGAAAAAGAAAAGAACTTCGCAGTAGCTCGATAGAAGGGGAGACCAGATTCCCGAGTTACGGCCAGTTATTTACAAAATTAACTCGGTGGTAGCCACCCAGTATATAGTGCAGGCAAAGCGCCGTGTAGAACCGGGGAAAACCAATTTTCGAACCGCTTAGCTTAGGACCAGCGGTTCCCGAGTTATAGCCATATGATGTGCGTGTGTGTGTGCGCATGTACCTCTACTCCTCTTGAACCAAGGCACCTACAAAGATAGAGTAGCACCCAATGAAAGTTAATTAAATTGCTCAACCGTTGGGCTATTTTGTCGCTGTAACTTGATTTTATGATCCACAAATGTGCAAAAAACACTGCAAAAATACGTCAAATTTTTTTGACACTCGTGACGTATGTTCATGATGTCGTAGTTTGTTCATGCAAAGTTTATTACACCTGAACAAATCTTTGCTGATAAAACTATAACGTATATGAGCAGTCGTGCTGAGGGACATGATGGGCTAACTGAGAGCAATAATTGCAATTAGGTTGCGTCGAAAAAAATCAGTATGTCGATTTTGTGATGCTCTTAGAATCAAAGAAATTGCATGAAGCATGGATCGACGCCGGTGAGCGAAGCTAACGATATGGCTAATATATTTTTTTTAATTTTCTGAAACAGAATTTCTGAATTGTTCACGCTTATCAGGTTGTAAATTTGCAATTTGAAATAATTGTCTGAATTTGAATATTTTTTTTTCAGTTGTTCACTATGGCTTCAGGCATACTGCTAGCCATAGACATGTGTTTCATTATGAAAGATGGAGACTTGATGTGATGATGGATGCTGTTGAGCTTGGCTTGCCTGATGACAAAGTCTTCATTTTATTCTGAACTGGGATTTGAATGAGGTTACTCGACGATTTGTTTAAAGACTGCATCAAAATAATCAATTTTGGATGCAAAAATACGAGTTACATTTTCATGCTTTTATACATACGTACATAAATTAAGCTGGATGTACGAACTCGCTTCTGTAGAACGATGCAAATAAAACGCAGTTCACAAAACGTACTTTCGTTCAATTTCTGCTTAAATCATTTCTTAAGTTGTAGTAAAAAAAACTTAACTTTCCCGTCATCTTGCCAGTAACATGGTAGCCAACATATCGTGTTGCTTAACTTTCCCTTTGCTTTGCCCGTAGCGAATTTAAGCAGTCATCATGTTGCTTTACTTAACTTTCCCAACGTCATGTCAGTAGCAAATTAAGAAGCCAACTTGTCACCATGCTCAACTTTTTGCTGCCTTACCAGTACCTAATTTAGGATGCCAACATGTTGCCTTGCTTAACTTGACATCGCCTTAGCTGTAGCCAATTTAAGCTGCAAACGACGTCAACTTCCTTAACTTCCCCTTCGCCTCGCAAGTAGAGAATTTAAGCAGCTAACATATCGTCTTGTTTAGCATTCCCGATACCTTGCTAGTAGCTAATTGAGGCAGCTAACATGTCTCCTTGCTTAACTCCATTTGCCCTCCCATAGCTAATTTCAGCAGGTAGCAAGTAACCTTGCTTAACTTTCCCCGTCACCTTGATAGTAGCGAATTTAAACCCAAACATGTCCCTTGGTTGACTTCCCTTAGCTTAGATAGCAGCTGATTTAGGCAGCCGACATACCTCTTTGCTTAACTCATCCTTAGCCTTGCTAGCGAGTTTAAGCGGTCAACATGTCTCATTGCTTAACTCTTCCATCACCTTGCTAGTAGCTAATTTAAGCAGCCAACATATCGTTTATACTTAACTTTCCCGTTGTCATGCTAGTAGCAACTTTAAGCAACCAACATATCACTTTGCTTAACTTTCCTGTCACCGTGTCAGTAGCAAATTTAAGCTGGCAACGTATCGCTTTCCTTAACATTCCAGTCACCCTGTCGGTAGCAAATTTCAACAGCCAACATGTCACCTTGCTTTACATCCCCATCGCCCTGCCAGTTGCAAATTTAAGCAGCCAACATGTCGCTTTGTCTAATTTTATTGTCACCTTGCCAGTAGAAAATTTACGCAGCCTACATATTGCTTTGCTCAATTTTCCCATCAGCGTGCCAGTAGCAAATTTAAGCAGCCAACATATCGATTTGCTCAACTTTCCTGTCACCGTGCCAGTAGCAAACTTAAGCAGACAACAAACCGCTTTCTTTAATATTCCTGTCACCGTATCAGTAGCAAATTTCAACAGACAACATGTCAACTGCTTTACATTCCCATCACCCTACTAGCTGCTGATTTAAGCAGTCAACACATCTCCTTGCAACTTTTCCGTCGCCTCCCCAGTAGCAAATTTAAGCAGCCAACATGTCATTTTTCTTTACTTTCCCATCAGCTTTGCTTAACTTTCCTGTCACCATGCCAGTATCAAATGTATGCGGCCAACATAATGCTTTGCTTAATTTTTCTGTCATCATGACAGTAGAAAATGTAAGCAGGCAACAGAATGGTTTGCTTAACTTTTCTGTGACCGTGCTAGTAGTTCAGGAAAGTTAAGCTGCCAAATGTCGCTTTGCTTAAGTTTCTTGTCACTGTTCCAGGACCAAATTTAAACAGCCAACGTATTACTTTACTTATCTTTCCTGACACTGCGCCAGCACCAGATTTAAGCAGTCAACACATTACTTACCCTTTCTGTCACCGTGCCACTACCAAATTTAAAAGCCAACATATAACTTTACTAAATTTTCCTGTCACTGCCAGTACCAAATTTAAGCAGCCAATGTATTACTTTATTTATCTTTCCTGTCACTGTGCCAGCACTAGATTTTAAGCAGCCATCACATTACTTAACTTTTCTGTCACCGTGCCAGTACCAAATTTAAGCAGCCAACATACGTAACTTTCCTGTCACCGTGCCAGTACCAACTTTATTTAACCATCATGTTGCCTTGCAATTATGGGTCTCTTTCACTCCCATAAGTGTTCCGTTTTCTCCTGATACTGCAGAACATAAAATGGATAGTACTTGAACAAATACCAGTTGTTGTACGACGTCATGTAAGTAGGAAATGGTCTAACACTAATTATAAGTGATAAACGAATGCTTATTCTTGTTTCATTGGATTTATGCCTTAATTCAGCAGAGTATGAGTATGACTTCTAAGTTAGCTCTTAATTTCATTAAGGTTTCATGTACTGCTTTCATGCTTCGCTTTGTAAAATAAAATTACGGCTGGGAGAGAAGTGGGGCATCTTTCCCATCATACATTGCAGCCTGCACACACGTGCTGAATTGATCAAGTTGGCTTATTTTTTTCAAATTAAATCCGGCCAGGATCGCGTAAGAGCCCGAAAAAAATAACTCCCCGTCATGGATGCACTATGTTAGATAATAATTATATTTCGCTTCTATACTGGTACATGGGAACCACCTTCAGTATATTATTATCGTGAATGTAATCCATCTGTAAAAATTTCCATAAACTTACGATGCGACGACCTGGTAGTTTGTTTCCAGTTTTTTCAACCGTAAAAGTGTTGAATGAGGAGTATTGGCCTTGTGCACTAAAGTTCCATGTCCTCAATGATCACCTGAAACATATTTGCATCTCTCAGCATCGCAGGGCCGCAATTTGTGAGTGGGGAAAAGAGGGCACTGCCCTGTGTCACCGACCTGGAGGGCCCCACAAGCACAGAATGGGGCCTTCCGAACAGTATTTGAAAAAGTACCAAATAAATAAAGGAAAGGTTGCTTACTGCATCAAAAAAAAAGACCTGACAATTTTTTTGAAGAAGGCTCCCTTGTGAAGTAGGCTCCTTTGTGAAGTAGGTCCTAAACATCAGGCTGCACATTGCCGGAAGCAAATTACCAGGCTCAGGGATGTGCTGATTGAGTGAGTAAATCGAATGGAAATCAGTATTTGTTAGCGAGTGTGCGCAAAAATGGAATTGAAGAAACGTTAAACCGTGTGAATTTGGCTTTTCTAATGGCTAATAGGTCAATGGAAAACCTATCTATGATAAAATAGACATAAAATTCCTTCGGAAAAAAGGTAAGATGTTTGACAGTTTGTATGTTCACAGTCCTATTAAAGATGTGATACCCACCCAAAACCCAAACAGGCAGACTATAACAAGCTGCCAAGTTTTGGTTTAGGATGGTTATCACATCTTTCATAGGACCATGAACGTTCAAACGGTTTCTTCATTTCTACCTTTTTTCCAAAGGAATTTCAAGACTGTAAATTTTAACATTGATAATTTTAACGTATGCCATTTGCCTGCCTTTGACGGTAGTGATATCCTTCAACCAAGTAAAGGCTGCCCAGGTTTATCCTATTAGTCAAGTTAAACGCACGAATAATACTTTGGACGTTAATGTAAACTTGAAGATTGCTACCGCGAGTAGCAATGTTCTAGTTTTCATTTAACTTTCGAACTATTAGTCGATGCGATTGACCTGGTTAATAGGATTAACCTTGGCTGCCTTTCCCTGAGTCAATGATATCACTACCGTCAAAGGCCCACCATTTTTGGACACTTTGGAGGCTTCTCTTATGCCAATTTTGGTTTTGGGTGGCTAGCTATTAACAAGAGTGTATAAATGCATACATGACGTCGTAAGGGAGCCCCATGTTATAACTCTTGCTTCATTGTGACATACTTTGTCACAAGGTCGTATGGGAGAGGAGCTGCAACTTTCGTTTCCTGGCTCCGGAGCAGTTGATTTAACATGGCCAGAATTTTACTTTTACCAAAGCAACGTCAAAAGGCGTCAACTTTCCAGCTGACACGTAAGACGTGGCGTTGAGTCAGGAGGCGTGACACCCGATATTTACCCCAGTCGGCCTTGGCTTTAGCTATTGGTCGTGGAACGTTGTTACACGCGGCGTTGCCATATACCTGAACTAATCAGAGACCGCGTGACTTTGTTCGGTAATCGCAAAACGTAGATGCTACAAGTCGGTTCCACATTTGGCCGCTACCCAGAAAGGGAGTTGAAAAATGCGGTAATATTATGAAGGGCACTCTGTCGTGCATGTGAGCATAGCTTCCTGTATGTAAAAGGCCCAACTTTAGAAATTCGACTCGTCGTCTAGTTAGCCGCCGATTCTGCCACCAGGCGCGCTGCTAACGCCTTAAATGAGCTCTAGCGGACTGAACTGTGAAAGGTACTCGTAACGCGCGATGCGTGGGTTTTAAGCTAAAAAACATTGCATTGACACCAACTTAATAAAGTTTAACAACAATGGCTTCATGCTACCTACCTCTTTGTCCACTCGACGACAAAACAAAAAGTCTCCGGAGGTTTAATTCATGAATTTCACACTGAAGAACCAACGTACGTGCGTATTGTACTGTATAATGCGTTATGGCATTTTCTATTTTCATTAACAATGTGTTAAACAATCCTCTGACGTAGCAGTAAATCGTCAGAAGACTACAAGAATAGTCCCCATTACAGTAAAATAATGTTCGTTTAGTGCTGTAATACCGGTAAATCTAATCATATCTAAAACCAAACCTGGTAAAAGATGCCACCAAGTTCCGAATGGTTCGGCCCCTCAAATGAGTGATGTCAACGCACCAAAACATTCGCCAAGTTAATCGCACTGCTTAATAGTTCGAAGGTTAAATGAAAACTAGAACATTGCTACTTTCAAGTTTTCATTTAACGTACGGAATATTATTCGGTGCAATTAAGTTGGCGAATGTTTTGGTGTTGAGATCACTCATTTGAAGGGCCTAACCATTCGGAACTTGGCGGCCCCTTTTACCAGTTTTGTTTTTTGATATTATATCACTCCTTTTTTTTTAATTGTGTATTGGCTCAACTCCACTACTGTGCAGATGTGTACTATAAAGTGCCACGGCAACAAGAAATTAGGTTTTCAACAATTTACTACTACCTTTTGCCTATAGGCCGAACCATTCTCAACTTAGTCACCTTTTTATGGGTTTGTGGTTTGGTTTTAATTTTGTTGTAATCTGTATTACAATATTGAGTTAGTTTCGGTGTGTTGATATCACTCCTTTGAAGGGCCGAACCACTCTCAACTTAGTGGCCTCTTTACCAGTTTTTGGCTTTGTTTATTTTACTTTGTTTTTACAGTTAGTTTATTTTTCGTGAATTGGACGTGAATACAATTTCTTCGCAACGTTATTTAGATTTATTGTGATACACTAGTATCCACGTACTCATTATCCGAACTTTGGCCGTCCAATGAGAGACGATGCCGACAATACTAACAATGGTTATAACAATATTTTCGTACTTACGCGCCCTCCCACGCCATCCCTGTTACGCCACCAGGCTCCAAACCATAAAAGATATGCAGTTCGTATTGTACTGCAGCCATTCGTCCAATTTCATATCTGGAAGTCCCCGTTATCTCGGTATCGATGAATAATCACCCTATGGGATTTAACATGGGGATGAGCGAATTAGCTAGCTAGCTAGCTAGTAGCTAGCTGACACATTTACAACGTCATTTAAGGTCAGATTTTGCATTGAAAGCAGCTTAGATGGCATTCCTACACGAGTTAATTTTTGTCAGATGGGTCATTGCTCTCGATTTCAATACAATTTAAGCTTTTGTACCGCATTATTATTTTTCCCCCAAGTACCTGAAATGTGCCCAACTATGCTTAGGGTTTATATGACCCTGACTCTATGGCGCCGCGCTACAATGGTTTACAACCTTGACAATTGAATTGATGTGATGTTTGTTGTGATGATTGTTGCCTAACTTGGCGCGACACACTAGCGTGTGTCTAGATAATGAAAGAGTTACCACTTTTTTGTCCGTCCCTGTAACACTAATCAATGCTACGTTTGGGGTAGTTCGTTCTTCATGCTTTCACTTCAGCGCACCTCTTGGACAACACGTCTCGCATGCTACGTGAAACCAAGTGTTAAGCCTTTTACATACAGGAAGCTATGCTGTGAGCCGTACCTAATGTCGTTTCTGGCATTATCTAGCTATTCCAATTTTTTTTCCTTTCTTTATTTCGGACTGGGGGCAACTTCTAAATTAAGTGTAGAAGTTAAGGAGAAATTCCAGAAATATATAAAACAGCAGAAAATCTTTTTGCAGACAGAAATGTGAACCCCTTCCCATTCCCGAACGTTTTTTTCTGTCGGGCGGATGAAAAAAACAAAATTGTCTCTGTGTCACCTAACTTTCTGGTAATCTCAACTCATTGCGATACGTTTATCGTTATTTGAGATGTATGAATATCCGATGGATTAGCTTGTTTTAATGTTTTGCATCTTTATCAATTTAGGTTTGCACAAACCAATACGGAAACAAATCCTTCAATTAGCACGGCCAGCAGGCAGTGCTTATTATAGTTTGTTTGCGCAACGAGAATTTTCAAAAAGTGGACTGGTGGAGGTGGATTTGATTTTAATTTTATTTTTATTATGCGAGAAAACGGCCCTCGGCAACATATTAATACAAACAACACCATTTCACCTAAAGACACACACATCCCAAAACTCAAAACTACTCGGAAACAACTGGGTACAAAACACCTCTCTCGGTGACACTTACTGCCATGCACACCGAGGAGAGAAGAGGAGATACATGGGAAGGCTGAGGCGGAGGTTTCAAAGGGTTTCAAATGGTTTAACGAACGTTAACCACTCCTGGTCATCTGCCCGAAGCCCAATGGCCCTAGGTGGAAGCGGAGGTGGCGCGTATAAAAATGTTACAATGCTGCAACATGTAACAATCTACATGATTAAGGACGTATGATGTGCGTGTGTGTTTGTTTGTTTGTACCTCTACTCCTCTGGAATCAAATTACCTACCAATATGGGAGTAGGACCAAACGAAAGATAATTAAATTGCGCTCAGTTTAGGCCTATTTTCATTGCTATAACTTGATTATTATGATCCGTAAAAATACGAAAAACCCTGAATAAAAAACGTCAAAATGTTTTTTTTAAAACCCTCATGAGGTTTGTTCATGACGCTATAGTTTGTTCATGAAAACCTCATCGAACGAAGAGAAATGATCTCGAAACCGACGCACGGAAAAAATAACCTAAAAGAACGACGTATTTTCCAACACACCACATATAGATCTTAAAATTGGTTTTGTATTGCATGGAAAAATCAAAACTATACACCTGGTTTTAAAAGTGTGTCAAACATTCGTGTTTCTGAAGCACGAAAGTGTGCGGATTGAGCGAGCAAAGCGAGCGATTTCCACGTAAAGTAAAAACCTTTCAAATGAGTGTTTCGCTTTGCTCTATCAATCTTTCATCTCTCACCTTCGTAGGGGATTACTTCGGGAGGAAAAGACGTACAAACGTGCAAACAAACAAGTCGTATGTTTTGAATGATGTGTAGGTGAAATACAGGTGTCCTGAGGAATGTGATGAACGAACTGTGAGCAACAATTGCAATTAGTTTGCGTCGAAATAATCAGTAATAGCGATTTTGTGATGCTCTTGGAATCAAAGAAATTACATGAAGCATGGATCGACGCAAATGGAGTGAGCGAAGCGAACCATATGGCTAGCGGTGATAAAGAGGCGAGGCGCATAAGTTCTGATTAGAGCTCTCTCGAACAAGATGCAACGATGTTTGGGCGCGGGGTAAGTAACATTGTCGTTGTATTTTGAGTCAGTCTTGTGTGTGTGTGGTTAGAGATAGTTAACACTGTTCGCATTATTGTTCGTATGTACTGCGGCTGTTTTAGGCCTTTCCGTCTTTTTTGGTTGTTGAACTTAGTTTAGGAAGGGCGCATAGCGTTGGGCTGCAGCCCCAATAAATACACTATTACTATTTTTTTCAGACAGCATTGTCAGCCTAATTTAGGTAAAGAACCAAAATGAAATGGTCTTGGTTTTCGCTTAGATTTTATAGGTTTAAACTATAGGGTGTGAAGTTTTTAATTTTGAGCCGACATGACTGAATGGCTTATGTAGTTCTTCAATGCGGGCTTCGGGAAGCCAGTAAAATTGTCTCCGCGATTGTTTGCCACGATACTATAAAAAAAAAAAGGGTTTAACGAGCGTTAACCACTCCTGGTAATCTGCCCGAAGCCCTAAGGCCCCTGTGTCGGGTGGAACATGAACATAAATACGCATTTCTAATTTTCCGTTTTTCTCGCAAACAAAATAGAATAGACAGTGGAAATACCGTAGACACGATCAGACCGTAGCAATTACAAAAAAAAGGGGAGCGAAAAAAGCCAACAAATTAACTGAAAAAAACAGCTTCGCCGTTATAAAAAAAAAATTAGAGCTCGTATCCCCATACTCACAGCTGTGAAGGTACACGACTAAAACGCATTAGAGTTCACTCGAACGCAACGAACTATAACTCGAACACCAATTCCAGGGAACAAGGATTGTGACATGCCAGCCTCAATGCACACGCGCAAAAAATACAACATATACACGCACATGAAACTGAATCAAAACCTAAACCTACAAACACATACAAAATAGTCGCCATAAACAGCAAACGCCCACAAAGTTGAAAGATTAAAAATACATACGAAAAATGAACGCTCAATTATTCGCACAAACTAGAACTAAAACAGAAACCATCAAACGCAGGCAAAAAAAACTGCCTTAACTAAGCTTCTGCTTGTTTTGAAAATTATAAATGCACACAAAATACACATATATCCACTCACACGAAACAGACTTAAAATATAAAACAACAAACACAAACATGAAAAAGCCTGTATGACACACAAATTAAGCGAACAGAAACATTCACACGCACAAACATTAAACATTTCAAACACAAACTGCGTTCACTTTCTGACATAACCATTGAGTAAAAACAGTCCTTGTTCCCTGGAATTGGAGTTCAAATTAAAGTTCGTTGCGTTTGAGTGTACCCTAATCCGTTTTTATTAGTGTACCTTCTTAGCTGTGAGTATGGGGATACGAGCTCTAATATTTTGTTTTCCTAAACGGCGAAGCCGTTTTTTGTTCAGTTAATAATCTTCAGTCTAGGTCCTGCAGCTGGCGGTTGCTGATTGGCACTGTTACATACTAACAATGTTTAAAACAATGTAAAACAATCAATCTGGTCGTTTAGAACTCCAGAACCCCTAAACCATTTGATCAATTAGAAAATACCTTATGGAAAGGACACATCTACAGAGCAATACCTGTAATATGCGCTAAGAACCAGCTTTATCTAGAGACATGCTAGTGTGTCGTGCCAAGTTACTCAACAAACATCAAACAAACATCACATCAAATCAATTGTCGCGGTTGTAAACCACTGTAGAGCGACGCCATTGTGTCAGTGTCTTATATCTTGAAGCATAGTTGGGCACATTTCAGGTACATTGGGAAAAATAATAATGCGGTACAAAAGCTTAAATTGTGTTGAAATCGAGAGCAATGACCCACCGACAAAATATTAACTCGTGTAGGAATGCTAGCTTAGCTGCTTTCAATGCAAAATCTGATCCTCAGTAGGTCGCTCATTCCCATCTTAAATTCCATAGGGTGATTATTCATCGATACCGAGATAACGGGAAGGCTTCCAGCTATGAAATTGGACGAATGGCTGCAGTACGATACGAACTGCGTACCTTTTTATGGTATGGAGCCAAGGGGTGTAACGAGGATGGCGTGGGATGGCGTGTAAGTACGAAAATATTGTTATAACCATTGTTAGTATTGTCGGCATCGTCTCTCATTGGCCGGCCAAAGTTCGGACAATGAGAACGTGTATACTGGCGTGCGTGCCTAGACACACACTAGTGTATCAATATAAATCTAAACAACGTTGCAAAGAAATAATTATTGTATTCACGTGCAACACACGAAAAATAAACCAACTGTAAAAGCAAAATAGACAAAGCCAAAAACTGGTAAGAGGCCACCAAGTTGAGAGTGGTTCGGCCCTTCAAAGGAGTGATATCAACACACCAACTCTAACTAAATAAAACAAATTACAACAAAATTAAAACCAAACCAAAAACCAATAAAGAGGTGAGTAAGTTGAGAATGATTCGGCCTATAGGCTAAAAGGTAGCAACAAATTGTTGAAAACCAATTTCTTGATGACGTGACACTTTATTACACATCTGCACGGTAGTGGAGTTGACTCAATAAACAATTTTAAAAAAAGGAGTTATATCATATCAAAAACCAAAACTGGTAAAAGGGGCCGCCAAGTTCCGAATGGTTCGGTCCTTCAAAGGAGTGATATCAACACACCAAAACATTCGCCAACTTAATCGAACCGAATCATACTTTGGACGTTAAATGAAAACTTTAACATTGCTACCGAACTTTGGGAATGTTTTGGTGTGTTGATATCACCATTCGGAACTTGGCGGCCCCTTATACCAGTTTTGGTGTTTGATATGATAGGACAAATCTGTAGAGAGCATAGTGGAAACATGTCGTGACAAGTAATGAAAATCACGATTCCAGCTCAAGTTCAGATCTCCGATGTGAAAAATCGGAAATAAAAAAAAGTTGGTATACATGGTCACCAAGTCAAACAAATATTATATATTAATTTGAGTGTAAAATATTGAAACACAGCAGAGAAATTATGCATCGAAATTTCGGCTTTACGTGGGAGACCGAGGCCAAACCTTACAAGAACGGTTTTTCGTAAGGCTTCACTGCATAAACCAATTATAACCAAAAATCATTCCAACAATCTGGCCATCCGAGAGCTACGTGCGCGTCGACATGCCTCCAGTAATTTCTTTGATTCCAAGAGCATCACAAAATCATGTGCTGATTATTTCGATTCTTTATCTAATCTAATCCAATCTAATCTAATCTAATCTAATCTACAGTATAATCCTGGAGGCTGGCTAAAAGGAAGGCTAAAGGGAAAAGGGAAAGCTAAAAGAAAAACCACTTCTCCCCTCCTCGCGCCCGTATTGAAAATGCACTCTGCCACTCTACCTGCATGGAAACAGGAGGTAGGCATGAGTGGTCGATCAACTCAATAAAGATTCAATCTGACAAGTCGTCGGGCCGAACAATCACTTCTCCCCTCTTTGCACCCGCATTGAAAATGCGCCCTCCCATTCTACCTGCATGCAAGGAGGAGGCAGGCATGAGTGGTCGATCAATCTGACAAGTCGTCGGGAAGAGTGCCGGAAAAATGCGGTAAAATGTCCCGGGAAATGTGTCCGTAAACTTAATTCATGACCGGCCCCGAGCATAGCACGGGCTTCCTCTAGTTGTAATTATTGCTCATAGTTCGTCCATCACATTCCTAAGCGCACCTGCATGTCATCTATATCATTCAAACCATAAGATTTGTTTGTTTGCACATTTGTACGTCTTATTCTCCAGAAGTAATCCCCTACGAAGGTGAGAGATGAAAGATTGCGAGAGAGCAAAGCGAGACACATATTGAAAAGGTTTACTTTACGTGGAAATCGCTCGCACTGCTCGCTCAATCTACGCATCACCGTTCTTCAGAAAAACGAATGTTTGGCACCCTTTTAAAACCAGGTTTCCATGCATCAATTCAGTTGATACAAAACCAATTTTAATATCTATATGTGCTACGTTGCAAAATACGTTTCCGTTGAGGTTATTTTTTGCGTGCATCCTTCTCCAGATCATCTCAGTGCGTAACTAATAGCTTCAAGACGATGACATGCTTCACGTAATTTGTTTGTACTGATTATGGTACTGATTTCGATGTACTGATTATTTCGTCGCAAACTAATTGCAAATGTTGCTCACAGTTCGTTCGTCACATTCCTCAGTACATCTACTCTTCACCTACATCATTCCAAACATGCGATTTGTTTGTTTGCACGTTTGCATACGTCTTCTTTTCCAGAAGTAATCGCCTACGAAGGTGAGAGATGAAAGATTGATAGAGCAGAGCGAAACACATATTGAAAGTTTACTCACGTGGAAATCGTTCGCTTTTGCTCGTTCAATCCACGCACCTCCGTGCTTCAGAAACACTAATGTTTGACACCGTTTTAAAACCAAATCTAATGTTTTTATTTTTCCATGCATCAAGCCAGTTAATACACAACCAATTTTAAGCTCTATAATGTTGTGTGTTGCAAACTACGTCGTTCCTTTATGTCGTTTTTTCCGTGCATCCTTCTCCAAAACATTTCGCTTCGCTCAAGAAGGTTTTCATGAACAAACTATGACGTCATGAACAAACATCAAGAGGGTTTAAAAAAAACTATGACGTTACTTTTTCAAGGTTTTTCGCGTATTTGAGGGTCATAATAACAAGTTACAGCGATGAAAATAAGGCCTATAATGAGCGCAATTTAATTATCTTTCGTTTGGTTCTACTCCCATGTTTGTAGGTCTTAAATGATCTAGACACACGCCAGGTTAGGCAACAATCATCACAACAAACATCACATCAATTCAATTGTCGAGGTTGTAAACCATTGTAGCGCGGCACCATAGCGTTAGTGTCTTATATCTTGAAGCATAGTTGGGCACATTTCAGCTACTTGGGGTCTGTGCTTCTTTGCGCAGTATGGGAGTTGGAGAGAAGTTAATTGGAGCAATTGTTGCACTATTGGGGCTGAGAGTATATGTTATAAGAGTTGGTGGCTATTGGTCTGCTGCAGCGCAGTCAGACAGAGGCCTTCCGCAAGGGAGTTGTCTCAGCCCGACTCTTTTTGCGGTCGTCATTAATGAAGTTCACTGGAAGTCTGTGCTGCAGCGAACATTGTCTGCTATGCGGACGATGTTGCGCTTTGGCTAGCAGGTGATAATCTAGAAACTCTAGTTCCGTGTGTGCAGTTGCGTTAGATGTGACTGTTGACCGACTTTCGAGACGTGGGCTCTCGCTTGCTCCTGCCAAAACGGAAGTGGTAGTCTTTTCACGTAGTCAGGCTCTTCGAACTGCTTCGGTGAGTGTGTCTGTCGATGGGGTTGCAGTAAGGTCTAAGTCCTCTGTGAAGTATCTACGTGTGGTACTAGACAGTTGTCTGGAATGGGGGCCACTTGTCCGGCGACTTAAAGAGGGAGTGCAGGCTCGTATGTCGATTCTGCGAGTGCTTGCTGGTCATAAGTCTGTCAAGCGGGGCTCCCTGTTAGCTGCATACAGGGGTTTCATTCGTGCAGTCCTTGACTACCATCTCCCATTTCTCAGTGGGTCAAGGCGGCATATTGATTCTCTCCAGGTAGTGGTAAACAGTTGTCTTCGTGTCGTATCTGGTTGTTTGGTCTCTACACCAGAGCAAGCTCTGTGGGCAGAATGTGGAGAGCCCCCACTTCACCTCCGGACAGAGGAACTTTTGCTAGTCCTCTGCATGCGTAATTTGAGCAGGGGTTGTTCAGATCCTGTTGGGTAGATTATTTTGGACTACTGCACCATTGGCGCAGGTGCTCAAGCTCAATTAGGCACCATGGGTAAGGGAGCCACCTTGCTCCAGGACATGTCACAGTGGCATCTTTGCGAGGTGTCCAGGCTTATCCCCCGTTGTTCCTGGGTGTGGTGCCCACGTGTATATGAGTGTTTTTCCTCTGGTGAGCCGGACTGTGAGATCTTCTGTGACGCTTTCTTCTTTCCGGCTATTAAATCCGGTGGTGTTGGTGTTGCCATTCCGTCATTGAAGTACAGTCTCCAGCGCAGACTGGAGTTTATTGGCTCCAGTACTGCTGGGAAACTGGTTGCACTGTCTGTTGCTCTCGATGTGGCTCTTGACCTTGCCTTGCCATCCTTTGCTATAGTGTCTGACTCCCTTGCTGCTATTCGCCAGGTACAGAGTGCTGTACAATGTCTGGCGTTGTCGGATCCGGTCCTGTACTCTTTATGCTGGAAGCTGTGGACTGCTAAGCAGTGCTCGCACGTGGTTCTTTGGTGGGTCAAAGGTCACAGCTGCATCATTGGCAATGATCAGGCGGATGGCCTCGGCCGTGAAGCAGCCAGTGAGGAGACAGGTGGGGTCGGGCTGATTTCGTCGATAAGGATGCTGAGGTCCGTTGTTAGAGGCCGCACGATGAGGATGTGGAATGACGAGTGGCACCAGGCTGTGACAGGTATAGTTCTTTTTTCCATGCACCAAAAGTGCTGCAGCACCGCTGTTCTTGATGTTATGCCAATGTGGAAGGCTAGGCTCCTCAACAGGCTGAGGACAGGCCATTCCCTCCTTCTTGCTCATCAGCATAGGCTTAAGTGGGTTGACCCACCAAACTGTGCAACCTGTGGAGTTGAAATGTCCACGGAGCATTTTCTCTTCTTTTGTTCAAAGTATGACCAGCAGAGACAGGCTCTCCATAGGTGGTTTGGTGTTACCCCATTACTGAGTAGCCTACTTGCGTTAACCGGTCCGTCTGCTTGCTTGCTTGTAGTAAATTTTTGTGTGGTGACGCAAGTGCTGCTGTAGTGTGTCTGGCCTTTGCTCCCCAATCGATTGCGGACCCAGTTGTGATGTACTGCTGCGTAAAAAGGCACTAGGCTGCATGAATACTGAGACCTCAGTGCTCACAGTGCGTGTTCTCAGTGTGATTTCATGTCCGGTGCCCAGTGTTTCCAGTGTCTTTTGTGCTGCATGGGACAGTGATGGATGTAGGACTCTGGCAATTCGCAATTGGTACTGTACGAATGTTGCAGGTATCAGTGGACAGGTGGTTTATGTTGTAAGCCATATGTAGTTTGTGGTTTGTATTTTTAGCACCGGGCGCATGACTTTGGGTCACGACTCGGAAATAAACCAAATTGAAATTGAAATTGCTACTTGGGGAAAATAATAATGCGGTAGAAAAGTTTAAATTGTGTTGAAATCAAGAGCAATGACCCACCTGACAAAAATTAACTCTTGTTGGAATGACAGCTATGCTGCTTTCAATGCGAAATCTGACCCTCAATAACGTTGCAAATTTGTAACTAGCTAGCTAGCTAGCTAGCTAATTCTAGTCCGATCGTCCCCATGTTAATTTCCATAGGATGATTATCCATCGATACCGAGATAACTGGACTTTCAGCTATGAAATTCGACGAATGGCTGCAGTACGATACGAACTGCGTACCTGTTATGGTTTGGAGCCTAGGGGTGTAACGGAGACGGCGTGGGATGACGCGTAAGTACAAAAATATTGTTATAACCTTTGTTAGTATTGTCGACATCGTCTCTCATTGGACGGCCAAAGTTCGGACAATGACAACGTGTATACTGTCGTGCGTGCCTAGACACACACTAGTGTAGCACGAAAATCTAAACAACGTTGTCAAAGAAATTGTATTCACATCCAATTCACGAAAAAAAAACTGTAAAAACTAAGGAAAATAAACAGCCAAAAACTGGTGAAGAAGCCACCAAGTTGAGAGTGGTTCGGCCCTTCAAAAAAGTGATATCAACACTCCAAAACTAACGAAATAAAGCAAATTACAACAAAATTAAAACCAAACTAAAAACCTATAAAGAAGTGACTAAGTTGAGAATGTTTCGACCTCTAGGCAAAAAGTAGTAGCAAAGTGTTGAAAACCAATTTCTTATTGACGTGTCACTTTATTACACATCTGCACGGTAGTGGAGTTGAGTCTAATACATAATTAAAAAAAAGTTCTGATTTCATATCAAAAACCAAATATTGGTAAAGGGGGCTGCCAAGTTCCGAATGGTTCGGCCCTTCAAAGGAGTGATATCAACACACCAAAACATTCGCCAACTTAATCACACCGAATAATACCTTGGACGTAAATGAAAACTTACGTAGTTTTCATTTAACCTTCGAACTATTAAGCAGTGCGATTAACTTGGCGAATGTTTTGGTGTGTTAATATCACTCGTTTGAAGACTTAACCATTCGGAACTTGGCGGCCCCTTTTACCAGTGTTAGTTTCTAATATGATCTAGACACACGCTAGTGTGTCGCGCCAGGTAAGGCAACAATCATCACAACAAACATCACATCAATTCAAATGTCGAGGTTGTAAACCATTGTAGCGCGGTGCCATAGCGTCAGTGGCTTATATCTAGAAGCATAGTTGGGCACATTTCAGGTACTTGAGGAAAAATAATAATGCGGACAAAAGCTAAAATTGTGTTGAAATCAAGAGCAATGACCCACCTGACAAAAATTCACTCGTGTAGGGATGCCAGCTAAGCTGCTTTCAATGCAAAATCTGACCCTCAATAACGCTGAAAATGTGTAGCTAGCTAGCTAGCTAATTCTAGTCCGCTCATCCCCATGTTAATTTCCATAGGGTGATTACTCATCGATACCGAGATAACGGGGAGGTTTCCAGCCATGAAATTGGGCGGATGGCTGCAGTACGATACGAACTGCGTACCTTTTATGGTTTCGAGCCTAGGGGTGTAACGAGGATGGCGTGGGATGGCGCGTAAGTACGAAAATATTGTTATAACCATTATTAGTATTGTCGGCATCGTCTCTCATTGGACAGCCAAAGTTCGGACAATGACAACGTGTATACTGACGTGCGTGCCTAGACACACACTAGTGTAGCACAATAAATCGAGACAACGTTGCCAAAGAAATTGTATTCTCGTCCAATTCACGAAGAATAAACCAACTCGAAAAACAAAGCAAAATAAACAAAACCAAAAACTGGTGAAGAGGCCACTAAGTTGAGAGTGGTTCGGCCCTTCAAAGGAGTGATATCAACACACCAAAACTAACTAAATAAAACAAATTACAACAAAATTAAAACCAAACCAAAAACCTTTTAAGAGGTGACCAAGTTGAGAATGGTTCGGCCTATAGGCAAAAGATAGTAGCAAATTGTTGAAAACCAATTTCTTGTTGACGTGGCACTTTATTACACATCTGCACGGCAGTGGAGTTGAGTCTAATACACAATTTAAAAAAAAAGGACTGATATCATATCAAAAACCAAAACTGGTAAATGGAGCCGCTAAGTTCCGAATGGTTCGGCCCTTCAAAGGAGTGATATCAACACACTAAAACATTCGCCAACTTAATCGCACCGAATAATAATTTGGACGTTAAATGAAAACTTGAACATTGCTACCGAAAGTTGCAATGTTCTAGTTTTCATTTAACCTTCGAACTATTAAGCGGTGCGA